>JAMKCH010018168.1:0-22735 GCA_023653785.1 Ophioderma brevispina
AAACATTAAATTACATCACTTACATATATAATCTCTGGGGGGAATTAACTAGGTTCTGCAAGTTTTTGATCTTTTTAAAGCATAAAAAAAGAGCTTCTAAGTTTTATCTTGGGGAATTCCCCCTCCCTTATGTGCAATCTAACAGGTGCAAGTTAGCAAAAACAAACTCTTGGGAATCCCCTTTTCGCTCTTTTATCAGTAAACAACTACTTTTCCCGTGAGAATCTTTTCTCAATAAATTGAGAAAATTAATATTTTGAAAAGTTGTAATCAGAAAAAAGGAGGCCATATAACAATAGGTATAATTTATTTTCATAATTTTGCATAAATATTTAACTGAAATTGGGGGCGCTTTAGGTTAAGTTGTTTTTGACACTCTGTTATAATCACTTCCCACTCATTTGAAAACAATGTGGCTGTTAAGAATGCACGTATCCGAGTTTGCAAATAAAGAACATTGAATTTGTATGTATTTTCCTCCATGACCGGTTGTTTTTGTTTTTAGTTTTTTTTAGTTGGTGATTGGTCACGTTAGCTGCGCGCACCAGCCCCAAGCAGACATTGCTGCCAAAATTGTGACTTGGCGTTCCAAGCTGTTCCGCCGCGACGTAAAAACCACCCTGCGTACACTGTGCGATCTTCAGAATGATAGCATCACGCTTTGGCCCTTTACTTGTTTCCAATGAAGTGCAGTAGGCCTTGCTGTTTACAAAATTGAACGCATTATTTAAAAAAACTTGAGTCAAATGATTGCATGCTACTTCTAAATGGACCATAAGTAACTAACTGTCCGACAGTCCAAACAACCCATTTCATGTATTAGGTCTTCATGAGAGGGTGCTAAAATGCAGAAACATGATGATAAAATGATTTTACAGGTTAGTTGGAAGGAAATATCGATTGTTCATGTTTACCCGAATTGCCGGAACTGTTATAAGTTTAATTGACGGATCCTTAGTATTTTGCCTTTGTAAAAATCCAGGAATATCGAAAAAAAAATCCAGATTTTTATGAAACCACTTTCATGTAGATATGACCACTTTTCTCAGTATTCTCAACAGCAATTGTGTCATTTTATGGGAAAACGATAAGTTAATAAAAAAGAAGGATTAATTCAGGTAACTTTACCGGCCGGAAATGATCGTAAATAATAAAGGAATGTATGTTAAATATTGCACATATGTTGATTATTTCTATTTGTGAAGATTTACTCAAGTACTCGAATATTGAAGAAGTTATGCAAATCTTAAATCACTCACATTCAACTGATACTTTAGGCTTTATTTTACATTGTAACTGTGGACTTCCCCTCAAAGCCAAAAACCACGGATTTTTTTTTGGGCCCAGCGCCGTTGCAGCAGATAGTGACCGACCACTTACAACTTAAAGGCGGATCGTGGCGAATGCGCATCATACGTTGTTTTACGAAGTAAAACGACATTTAATTACAATTGTCTTTGGGAATTTAAAAAAAAAAACGAATTTTGACAACGCAGTTTTTAGAAATGGTACAAAAGGACCTGGCCCCAATAGGCCCAGCCTATAGGTATATTCGTCCAGTAATACTGTTTAAGAGTGTGAGTAGGCTATTACACACGCTAGAATGCATCCAAAATCACGAGATCAGGACACGCCTTGCGTTTAATACTTTTCCCTTTTTCACCTTTCCATAAACTTTGTTCTTCCATTTTCTTTATATTTTTATTGATTCTAATCATACAATTATTATATTAAAGATTACAAAGAGGGAAAAGACAATGCTCATAAGTTTTAATCAGTGAGCACATGTTTATGCGTTGCGTGTTTTCTTGGTTTCGCGTGTCAGTATAAGCGTTTGCCATGGTGACACTTGTGGCGTTTTTACACCACCCTCAATATCGCGCCCGTAGGTATTTTAGACTGCTAAAAATGCCGTTTTTCGAAAATAACAGAAAAAAAAAAAATAGTCGGTGACCCCTCCTTTTTTCTTCATTAATCGACAGAATCTTGGTAGTTCGCAACTTTTATTAAAATTTGGCAAAAAGTTATCGAAACGTTTTTTTTAATAGTCAAAAATGTCCATGAAAAAAATTGAATTTTCCATAGCAGTATGTTACAATTTTTGGAAAAAAAAAAAGCTGTTTTTAATGGCTTTTTTCTCAAAAACGAGTTCGGTGACCCCATATTTTTATTTCTGATGTTTGATGTACATCGATATGAAAGTTCATTTACACGAAATCTAACAAAATCTATCGAAACGGATCTATCTTGACCCAATCACCTTAAAGGTCACCTTAAACCCAATTTCGCAATCCGTTTAATATGTCCTTATACAACAAGAAAGGAATGCCACCACCCAGGACAAAAATCGAAAAACCCGTTGAACGCAAAAAACATACGCAACGAGACGAAACTTTGGCAGGCGCGCGCGAATGCAGCAAAAAGCGGGGTATGACGCGAGCGCTTAAACCAAAAATAACTTCAATACGCTGCAACATTACAACCGGGTTTCAATTTGTCAAACAACCCGGGCATCAGCCATTACATCTTCCACAGCTGTTTAAGGAGTTGTACATTAATTCTCCTGGGAAGGTGTACCCCCATAATGTGTATTATAGTTATTAGGTGAGTTTTGGTTGATATGGATTATATCTAGTCGAGGAGTCTGTATTCGGGCGAGGGCGCCAGCCCGATCCAAATAACAGGAATCCTGGACTAGATATAATCCGTATCATCCAAAAAACTCACTTAAATAACCCATTGTTTATTTAAATAAAAAGAGGAAAGCGGACGAATTTTCAGGACAAGAATCTTTGAAAAAGAAACAGCCCTAAAAATCATCTTTTTCTGATTAACACAAACAAAGTATGATACTATTTTAAAGGTACATGGACATGCTTTAAACAATATAATACCAGCAAAAAAGGTTTTCATTCAGAGGATGTTTTGTATCAATGTTAATAAGCTGCATGAGGCAGTAATTGAGAAACCTAATATTTGAATAAAAATCGGGCATAATATCATGAAGTTTGGGACAAGCTTTCAAAGGAAATTCAAACAAATGAAAGGATATCGCGCTGGCAAGCGGGGGACCCCAGAAGTGACGTCCGAAAAGTAACAAATACGCGATAGGCGATACCGTCATGATCGTCATACGTGGAACGGACGTGCGCGTGGTCCCGTTTTCTTGCTAAGTACACAGTTTGACTTCTCGCGGTATATGAGTCGTACGTGTGGATCATGGCATAATTTTTGACTTGTGCCTTAAATAAGATAATGTGCTTGTATTGTGACGGGGTTGCACCAGGGTGGGGGGGGCCGACCGTTACAGACAAGGAGATCAGAACCGAATAGCTTTATTCAAGTTCCCAAGACATCGAAACCGACAAGGAGAGATATCTGGAGTGTGCGTGGTGCGGTTGCGGCTTAGCCCCGTGGAGCTTGTTTACAACTTTTTACTCTGACGTCATTAACGGGGTCAAATCCCAACTCCAGCATCTTGAAACGCGTTCGCGAAAACAGGAGAAGGGCCCTGTCAGTTAGGGTATATTATCCTTGAAAATTTAACACCTTCCCGATGTTCACTTTTAAAAAAATGGGTTGCGATATGATCAGGATACTGTTGAGGTACGCAAATGTAAGAAATTAAGAAATGTCTTACTCAGCGGTCCATGGACCTTGAAAGTCTTTGTAGTGTGAGAGCATTATGCTGAAAATCTGTTCCACCCGTTCAACAATGCCTAAAAATCGACAAATTAGAGCAGTGATTTTACGTCAAAAATGAACGCCGAATTTTGGATTTTTGGTTTTGTCATGATGCAGGTCGCACGCTAATGCGCAGTTCCTAATGAAATGATACGTCCGTTTGAGACGCGCTCGAGGGGTTGATACGGGATATATCTAGTCAGTTAATTGAGGCGATTATCCAATGAAAACATCGAGGGATATACATGATGGTATGATAAACCAATTTATTCATATATTCCCTTAATTTCCAGTAATCTTGTGTGTACCAATATCACGCGTTCTTTTGCATAGAACGATGTACCGTTTTCAGACCAAAAACAGGTTACGCGATTGTGGCGCGTTGCGGTTTCGAATGGTGGCCGTAATGAATATTTATAATTTTCAAAACACGGTTCGATAACCGGATATTCTTCAACGCGGGGACGGCATCTTACCTTTATTAAATATCTATGGTTGTGTGACACTTTCATTTGAAATTGTTGTGGACGCAGCAGGTTGAACAAAAGAGAGTATTTAAAAGTGTTACTTATTTTTGCAAACTGACATGAATATCCGTAATAATTGATAAAGGGCCGCAAAGCTTGTTACTCTTACTGTCAACAATTTTCAATCATTTTCTTTCAGCTACCAAAGTGTGGAAATGGCAGTGGCAAAGGATTTAAAAAGGTGAGTCGAAAATCAGCACAGGAGCGGATCTACGTGAAGAGATGGCACTCACTGGGGCCCGAATGCTAACTGGGGAGGACTTTCTCGTTCCTGCACCATTATGCATAGGTTCGGCTTGGAGAATTGATTTGTATATCGACTACACGGACCTTCAAACTGGAGAAGAAGCACCGAAAAGAAAGATGTGGATTTAAGCTGCCTGAATGAAATGGCCTAATTCCTTCCGTGATCTCTTGTTACAGTATAATTTAACTTTAGTTACAATTTTTCTTATACAAGGTGTCACAACCATTTAAGTGATGGCCGTCAATTACAGTATTTTAGTGAAAGCTAAACATAAAAAAAATAAGCAAGTTGAAATCAATTAGATACGATTATTAACCCCGTCTCTTACAAGGGGTAAAAATGAACTTCCTCCGGTTGTGCTAAATGCCAAAGATATCGTAAAAAGCTTCCGGGTAATCATTTCTCATCCTTTCCGGGTATTTTACCCCGGTGAAGGGCCGCGTACTGCCCGGGGTGGGTAATGCCGTCAAGTGAAGGGGATAGGTCGTGGTTTGTATATTGGTACCTATTTTGGGTATCAATGGAAAAGAGGTGGACAATAGGTATCCACTGCTGGTCAAATCATAAAGAATCGGCGTTGGGACTTATAAGAATTCCCAACGGGGTAAACTACTACCTGGTTAACTAGTTTGTATGAAAACAAAAGGTTGGGTAAGATTAAAGTGAGACAAGAACATGAATAAATCGGCCCAAATCAATTCTTATACGACAGATTCGTTTTTTCTAAAGGCAGACAGAATAAGATATATTCGAAATATCAGTTTTTCGTCCAATTAAAAAGTCAACCTAAATCATATAAAATGAATAGGTTAAGAAGAGAAGGATATTCTGGATAAAAATAAAAAAATCCGGAATTTTATGATAAAGTTATGATTTTCGATTGAAGGCATCAATTTCATTTCACGTATTTTGCATCATAGTGTTAATATGTGGGCAAGCTAGCTATGTAACAAACACGATTTTAAGAAAATTCAGGACGGCGCCATCCTCGGTAAATCCTTGAGTCAGCCTTTAAAGCAAAAAGGGACTTTTCTGTGTTTGCCTTCCAGTGGAGACCAGGACCAAACCTGACCCAATATATTTAGTTTATTCCGGGATTCCCTAGGTAGAAAACTAATGAAATGGCGTCTATAATGACTCTGAAGAGTGAACGGCCATAGTTCTTTTTGTATCTCGAGGCTAGTGTATGTAAATAATCGTTGATAGCGAACTATTGAAGAGCTTACATTCGGTTATCATTTAAATATTTGTTTACATCCATTTCAGGTAGCCAAATCGGATGGGATGCTTTAATGCGGCCCATATTATAACAGATGGACCAAAATACGTCTCGGACAGCGAATGTCCCTGGAATTAAAGGATGGAAAGATACTTCTTGAATGGAACCAACTGATGAGCTGGAGGTATGGTCCAATAACCACTCAATGCAATTCAACACAATGCAGACCAGTGCATTGCTCTTGCAGAAGACGTGAGGCAAAGTACATATTCGTGAGGGACTGACTGCAGAACTAACTGAGGCCTACCAGTGCCAAGCGGAGAATACGAAAATGAGCTCCGTGAGACCAGAGATAGCTTACAGGTAGCAAATGAGAATTAAGGAAACAGCCGAAGAACAAAAAAGAGATGGCCAAAAAGGCATATGACGAAGTGGAGGAAAAAGGCAGTCCAGTTAAGAAGCCGAAGGAGTTTTAGTATAAGGCAATGGACTCCATGCCAAAATGGATGGGACATATAGGTATGAACGTAGTTGAGGGTTTGGCAAAACTCCTTCACATCGGCATTAGATGGGCGGTCCACTTTGGGTTACGTTTGGCACATCGTCTAAAGAAAAGAAAGATCCAAAAAAGCAAAAGGGTGAACGAATCAGGGAACGAGATGTTATTCCCAACCATATGTTACTCCTGCGGTCCGGTATTATCAAAGGCACATTAGATTGTCTACATCAGCGATTACTGATGCCAACTTACACAGATGTATTGGCAACCCAGTGTGTTGAAAATGGACGACCCTAACTTAAAGAAACCAACTACAAGAGTCATTGGACAACATCGTTGTACGTTGAGAAGCAGTTTAGGTCATTTTAAAAGATTCCGAGCTATTCTGCTAGGAAGGCCATTGTCAAAGAGCGTGCACTAAAAATCTGCACCACGTGGAATTAGAATCTGTGGAGACTTAAAAGGAATGTCCAAAGTCATTCCAGGGCGACCACAACGAAGAGGGAAAATCAGCCGCTGATAGAATTCTTCGCCTACAAGAAGATGTTATAAGCTTCGCCATGGAAGGTAGAACAGTTTTATGGGCAGCGGCCCGAAAAACACCAAAGCACCTAATCAACGCATGATGTCAGCTGGGGGGACTGAGGGCACAAGTGCCTCTCAGGCTGCCGTTGAAAATGCAAGGTTCAAAATAGAACAGTCGTCGGCAAATCTAGAGTTCACAAGAGAAAAATATGACAAGACATGTGATAAGATGATGGACACCAGCAAAAAGCTCGGAGAAATACTGGCAGAAATAAGCAAGCTCGACATCAGTAAGATAGACTTCGAGAAGATAAGACAAACCCTTATTAAGGGAATAAAAGCAATAGGACAGCTTAGGGAAGAATGGGCAAAAATAGTAATGTTCTTTAGTATGATGTCAAACATAATCCGATTGTTCACTCAAACTCAACACTTCACTAAAAGGCTTCCTACAGTACGATGACAAACCCAGGGGAGGGAGGAACGTTCACCTGAGGGTACACAATAACAAGCCTAAAAACCCCACCACAGGATTATGATTACCAGCAAGCGTTCCAGTCAGCAAAGATCGCTTATGTTGTCAACATGATTTCTGGCACCTATGTAGAGGTATCCAAAGACTACCTCATGGATCGGATGGCTGGGTTAGGAAAACTTCTTGGATACGATCCAGAGAAACAGGCCCACGAGATAGCAAGAGAAAGGCAAATTCTTTTTCAAGGAATGCAGGATGCACAAGCTGGGATATTAGAACTTGTAAAGAGAGAAAAATGTGAATTGACAGGCAGATGCAAATCAAGAATCGCATAAGAAACCATTGGTAACAGGCTCTTCCGGAAGACTCGTCTTCAACCAAAACAAAGGAGAGAATACAAAGTGCTGTACAAAAAGGAATCGAGAACGTTAAAGAATCACAATCCGATGTGCAGACAGAGGGGCTCGATCCGGATGATTTCGTATAAATTTACTTGACTGTATATATGGAGGCAAAGACACCACAAGAGTATATTGTCTGAAGCTTGCTCATTATTAAATGTTAATTGAATTCATTTAAAATCGTTTAGTTCAAGCCGGGTCACGTAGAAAGAGACCAACGTAGATCTAATTCAGCCGGCGTATGCACAATCTGATCAGGGCCTACGCTTTGTACTCGAAGCAATCATGTAACTGCCGATTGTATCGTTTATTTAAAATTTAATAGTGGGAAATATTGATAAGGCCCAATAGTTTATTCGTGCCTTCTATTGGCATATTGCCTCAAGCAAAGTCGCTGCTTGAATTCACAGAGTTGGATTTTACCGAGTTCCATTAAACCATCTCCCAAAATTGGAGACACGCGTCATCGAAGAAATGCAAGTAATGTTGAATACATCGTCTTCTAGAATATTATTAGCAAGAAAGGAAATCTTGACAAAGGTACGAAGGCGCATGGAAATGATTAACCAGGCTTGTAAAACACCAGGAAGTACTTAAGATTACACGTAATCATCTCACATTTCAAGAAAATAAAAACCCGACGAGTTAAAAAAACGCAGACATAAGCTGTTGTCAAAGCAGCGTTGAACTAAAAGTTTGTGTAGAAACCCTATATCGTTCTGCAAAAATATAACTGATAACGAAAATGTCATATTCCATATTATTTTGCGCAAATAACTCTGGTCACGTAACCACCGTGTCGTCTGCTATTGCCACTCGTGCAGAAGTGGAATAGCAGCAGTTATCCTATAAAGGGGGCAACGAGAGATTTTCACAATCAGGTGTCCCTAAAAAATAGAAAGTACGATTTTGCCTGAGTAAAGCTTTCATGAAAAATATCCCATCTGAAAGTATTAAGCTGAGAAATTTTTCTTTGTACAGAAAATTGGTAAATTTCTAATTCGTATAGGAGCAAATACGAAATTCCGCCTAGGTTTTACATTGAAATATAAGCAAATATTTTTTTTATTTTTTTTATCTTTTTAAGACATTTCTGTAGCCAAACCCAAGGTAAGAAATCTATGAAGTGTCTAATCTATATGAAATTACTATTATGATACAATATTTGGGGTTGCCTCAAAATCTCTCGTTGCACCTTTAAGGTAACAGAAGGAGAACTACTGAGACAGTAAAGGACCAGGTTTAAATTGGGACAGATTTAGCATTTGCAAAGACAATGTTGAAGGCTGTAGGAGATACGGATGATTGGACATCTCTAGAATGTTCCTGTACAGCATGAGTGCAATAAATTAAGCGAAGATCTTTTCATACAGAGATGTGCCCAAAAAGTCCATCGCCACCTCGAAGAAACAAGTACTTCAAAACATTAAAGACAATGCTTCCGGGGCTGACTTGTACCAAAACACAGTGTATGACAAGAGGCAAGAAGGGAACATAAAAACGTAAATAATACCAAAAGGACAGACTTGGTAATCGTTGCAAAAACACTGCACAGTCACATGGTTCATGGCTAGGCATACGCCAGGAAGAAAGAAGTGTACATAAAAGCACTGTAGGAAAATGCTCGTAGGACTGACTCTCTAAGTAAGAAGGGTACATAGTCATTAAGCTGACTCAGAGATCCTTGACACAGTCAAAGGCGTTCGTCTAAGAAGCAAGAAGTGAACATGACAGCGCTTAATATATGAAATGGAATTTGTGAGCATTGAAAGAAGTATTCCCATTTTGATGAAAAGTGAAACAGTACAACTTTACTTTCTGAAACAGTACACAACAAGTTCCCCTTGGAAGAGGCACAAATGCTACTTGCTTCATTGGTGAGAGATCGGTTTTTTTTTAAAGAGCATTTCTTTGTTCCTCCAAACTTGGAAGTCTTAATGGATAATTAAAAAACGGCGGCTTACTTTAGCAAAGCGTTGCCCAGGAACCAACCCATTCGAAGGTGATGCATAATTATGTAATGCTGTTAAGACCCCATTTTCAGTATCACAGGCACTCACAGACACTTATTTTGGATATAAATGTTAAAATATTTCACCAAAAGACATATTTTTTGAACTTTTTTGCAAAAATTTCACCCACAGACCCTTTCTTTGGACATTTTGCAAATTTGTCACCCGAAAAAACCTCAATTTGGTTTTTGCAGTTTGATGGTCATCAACCCACATCCCATTTTTTAGTCCTTTGAAGTTTGGGAGAGGAAAGTCACATCAGTCAGATCAAGTCATGGATGGTCATTACTGGAATACGTATCTGTATGATCATGTGTGCTTTTTGGACCTAATGTAGACCAACAAGAAGAAAAGAGCGCCCATATTTTCATGGAACCAAGCTGTATGGAAAAAAGCAAACTTAGGGAAGTGTGAAAGCAGCTAACTTTATGAATGGGGGACCAGAGGAGATCAAGATCCAATTAATTATTGAATTCCCCATGTGGGCTATTAAATAATTAGTGGACCAATTTGATTTTGGCTAGGCCCCGTAACCAGTGGGCCAAAAATTAAGGTTTTGTATGTTATTTTGTCGAAAAAAGGTTAAATCTGGTTAAAAAACGTGCACTTTTGTTAAATCCCCCCCCCTTTTAGGGAGAGGGGTGCATTTAGGGAAAAACTTCCCCTTTTCAAAAAATAAAATCGCCCTCCCATAAAAAAAAAATCCTGGTAATACGGCTATGATTTTGGCCAATACTGTCTCCCTCCAAGTGACCACTGATAATGACTAGTGCAGGCCTATATACCATTAAAGGTGCTTGTTCCGATTTTTGTATATTGTGTTATCTACTTGGTATGAGAGCATGAAACTTGTATACACAGGCCACCAGGTACCGTGGGGAAACAAACTTGCGGTTTTGATGTTAGACGCGACGCGATAATGCATAGTACAACACCCTATTAGGTACTGTGTTACTATTGATGCTTAAAGAGACATGAGGAGATTTCCAGAAAGAAGCGCCCCCAATTTTTTCGAACCCCGGTTTTTTGCATATTTGGAATGCTTTCCAATGTATTAGATCACACCTGAAGTGAATAAGCCGAATACGTCGTCTTTATGTAATGATATGATGGTTTAGTACTTTCTGTCGTGCACGACAAAAAAAGTCAAAGCACGGTGTTCTATGGGGACAATTACGATATAGTCAGGCAAGTTCAAAACAAGGTTTGCTGTTTTCTTTTGTACTTGTTTGTCCAATAAACCTTCGGAACGTTCTTGGTAGGTGGTCTACAATCGATCCTGTGCAATTTGAGAGAAATTCGTATCCTAGAAATCTCCTCCTGTCACTTTAACCATTAAAACAGCAGTTTTTTGTCAGTATTTGAGAACGGAATGGATTTGACAGCTGAAATTTCAGGAACACAATGAGAAAAATACGGCCTTCATCTGATATCAAAATTGATATCGTCTGGTAAATACTTCAGGAGGGTCCCAAAGACAATCAATCGGAAACACGCACCTTTAAGGGACCAGTTGGTTATTTTACTCTAGTACCAGCAGACTATGTCTATGTGTCTTACCACGGCGTAAAAGAGCAAAGAGCTACCAAATTGGGACTACAAGCCCACCAGCGTTGGACAAGGCTAGAAAATAATTATGTACATAGGTACAGGCGATCATAATACTAGTGGTGACGTCTGTAGCAATGTCTTGTAGGTTATAGTACATTTCAAATTACGTGAGACCCATGCATATTTGGACAGTGGGCATGATATGGGGTTCAATCCCCGGCCATGCAGAGACCAGGTCTTTGTTGCCTAAAACATATTGTTACCACGGTACAAAGTTCCTATACAGAATCGGCTTACTGGAAACTGATGCATTCAGTTATACAATGGTCTGTTAATGATTGAAGGAGTTATGCCATTGTTGGTCGATATGTCAAATCCATTTTGCTCTATTAAATCTCTTAATGCAAGGTTGGCCCATTTTGATGACCAAATAAAATTTTTATTGTGTTATGTGTACAACTATATAAGAATGCATTATTGTGATAAGGAATGATATTTGGCAGTGTCAAAAGTAAGTTATGTTCAAATAACAACGTCTAACAAAAAATGCTGATACTTCAATTGAAACACCCACTTTAGATGTGAAATAATGTATTTGAGGTCAAAATTTATTTACTACCTACATTACTATATATTGTATGAGTATCATAAACTTTTTTAACCTGTGGTCAGTCAAATAATTCCTCCTACCTCTCACGGTGAATGAACACACCTAAAACTTTTCACTGAGGTCTCACTTATTTTGAATCTACTTAGGTTTTGTAAGAGAGATGAGTAAGCCAACTTGCTACCACTAAGGATTGGGCTACATTGAAAATGTTTATATTCTTTGAGGATTCTCACAACATAACATAGGTATAATAGTTCAAGTAAAATTAATTGCTATGGTTGCTAATTGTAATTAATCAAATATTATATGTATCTATTATAGGCTATACATGCATTCAGTGTTTTTCATACTTAATCTTTCATACAAGAGTATCACGTTGTGTTTTATAATTAAAGCACTTCATCAGCGATTTTTTTAAAAGTAAGCAAATGCCCCCCCCTATTTTTCATCGAATTCCTTTTTTGGGCCTGTTGTAGTGGAAATTGTCGTATTAAAGAACCCTGGAAATGCTAAGCGTCAAACACGTTGTATTTGTCACAGCAGTGACGATTAATGTTATGCTTTGTTTATAATAAGTCGTGAACGCGTCTTTTATAGGTCTAGAAACATCGTAAATGGCTTCTTCAAGACCGCTTTAAAATGCTTTAGTGTCTGTTTTTTCACAAGAAACCGTAAATAAAGTTGTTGATATGACCTAACATTAGCAATTTTAGGAGACAAAATAGGCATTTGAATTTTGAAACAAAAAATTACTGATAGTGGGCTTTTAATGTATCATTTACTTCATCAGCGTTCGAGTTCCTCTATGTGACAGTGTAAAAAGAGCGATATACGGTATACATATGTGTAATCCCCCTACAATTCCCCCCCCAAAAAAAAACAATACAAAAATCATTGAATTGAATAATGTAATGTTTTCTGCTGTTTAGTTACTAATACATAAAAATCAACTTCACTCGATGAGTGTAGTGTTTTTTGTATTAGTATATAACTCACATATTATCTTATTATTATACTACGTCATATTACGTTTATTAATTATAACTACATCATATGTTATTACAGTTTGAGTGTTCATCATTTAACTTTTCTAAGTTTTCAATAGCTCATTTTGTTGTGTAACCAAGGCACCGTTTATTAAGTGAAAAATACTTGCACCGTGCTGAATCACCCCCAGTGTTTTTATGTATGAATGCCCTAGGTTTTTCTGTGAACTAGGTCAGATTGCCGATTCATCTTGCTTTTAGCACAGTAAAATCTGCTGATCAAAGGAATGCTTTTGAAAAATTACCTCTTGTATTCGTGGCAAATAGGGCGGATAGAATTTGGATAGTAGCGTCAAAGTGGGTACTCATGCAACTTTTTAGGCTAAAATTTTATAGACCATGATTTCTAGTGGAATAATCCACTGGGAGCCCTTATGCAAAAATACTGAGGTCACAGGTAACAGAACTTGGGGATTAAATTTTTAAAATTCTCAAAATGCACAAATTCTTGAGTCCAAAGGAGTAAAAACATAAATAAGATGCCAAATTAACAAGGTATTTGTCAATAAATCGAAGGATAAACAAAATGTTTGTACAGAGTACATTATTTTTGTAAATTTTTGCACAAGGGTACAAATGCTTCAATTCAATAAGAACGGCTTCATTATATTCATCCTGAATTTTTTTAAGGTATAATTTGCTACATCCACAAACTACACATTTAATGCTAAGACGTAAATACGATTCAAGACCGCTTCTAAACAGTAGAGTTGTTTAAGTTTCAGCCATATTTATTCTCAAGGTGGCATCTTAGATATAGCAAACCATGCCTTTTCTGAATCCTTAAGATAGATAATATTACGAAATTTTGACCCATGTACAAAAGATTTTCTATCATCCAACCTATTTTGACCTAAACCTCCATTATTAGCCATTGTACAGTCCTGTCCCCATTGACTTTTTTACTCCTTTGGACTTCATGAAGAATTTGTGATATTTCATAACTTCATTGGTGCACTTTGGAAATTGAATCCCTTTATTTGGCCTGTAACCGCAATACTTCACCAAGGGTTAGTATATGTTGTCATCATATGAGGGATTGTACCTACTAATTAACTGCTCGTGCTAACATTATCTATGAACCGAACCCTTTCTCTTTAACCACAATACGAATGCCCGAGAGTAACATAAAATAAAGCCGCCAGACAGTAGTATCACATTTTGTTGATCGCAAAGCTTCGCATCGCAACGCCTTGGTGTAAGGCTAACCAAGGGTGCCAAGGTGGCACCCGGTGGATTCTTAAACTATTGACACCCTGGTCTATCACTTTCAGCAAATAAATTTGCATCGACTATAAATTCGCATTGAAAATATAATGCGAAATTTTCATTGTAGTGTAATGTACTTATTCATTCATTGGCTAATGACTATTGCACGTTCGGCCACAAGCAGGAAAGCAAACGTAACCCCGCAAACTGTTATCGACATCATAATGACTTTAACAATAATGGAAATCATGAAACCGAGACCCGGGAACCGAGACTCTCTCCTCCTTCTCCGGAAGCGTGTATTGTTAGACCAAACGTTCATGACGTACCGAAATACAGTGATTCTTGAAGAGGTAACTCTGAACTTAGTTTGACTAAGTGTTATATTTAACCTCAGTATTTCCAGGCATTCTTGAATGATTATCCAATTTAAGGTTGAGTTTCAAGTGTAGTTCAGGTTTTGTATAAAATGTCCCCTCCCGAAAATAATCTAAATATTGAACAATACACATACCATTTCGGGGCGCACGTTCATAGGTTAATTGGAACAATGGGGAGCGTAATGTAGGTGCCGATTTTAAACACTTAAACTGCATAAGGTGTTTTGCACTTCCGTTGTGCATAACGGGGGGGGGGGGGTGGGGGTCCTAGGGACCCCCCTAATATACCACTTTCCTAAAGGATTTAGATGAAATCCACTCACATGTTAGAAGGCTTCACAGACATCACAATAAGAAATAAAACGGAAGAAAGTTGTTCAGTATGGAAAATTAGGGTCAACATTGATTTTAATGTTGCTCAAAATGTGCGAAAAAGACACCAATTTTTTTCTGCATTTTCTACGGCTTGCTTCACCTAGACTAGTGCTGATTGGTGAAGAAATGAACTATATTTTACCATATTAGCATAAACATCAATATCTCATGCCATTTTCTATTTTTAAAAAGAAAAAAATAAGGTTACTTGTATAATTTTTATATTTTTTTTCAATTATGTTATTTCTTTGTTTATGTCACTATGGTTATGCATTATGAAAATCATATTTTTATTTTTTGTCATGGGTACTTCCGTTGCATAAGGGGGGGGGGGGCTTCCTAGGACCCATGCTAATTTAACGCAAAAACGACGCGATGAATTTGGATTTTTTTTTTGCACCACTGGCAAGCCAATACAGTTTTAGCAAATACAAAATTATAAATCAAATATATTGCAGCGTTAAAAATCGCCGGCTGAAAAATAAAAAACAAAAAATGGGGCCCTAGGAATCCCCCCCTTATGCAGTTTCAGTGTTAACATTTGTATGTTATTCCAAATTAATTTTGAATAAAGACTTATGATTCCTCGATTGTTTATTCCATTGTACTGTTAGATGGTTGAAATTAACTTAGTAATACTGCTTTTCACAGCAAATCAGCATAACTACTCTAAATATGTAGGTTATAGTTATCAGTATGCGCTTTACAAACAAGAAAACACTTTGCGTTACTACCACTTTTCTTAACAACTAACAAAATGGCCGGGGTATTCTGAAAGTGTAACTTTATACCTGTGGTTTAGAACCAGGGTTAGTCCTACATGTGTGGACCTTATTTTTCCTTCCAACATAAACTCTAAAAAAATGTGTGGCTTAAACGGGGTGGGAAATTCCTCATGGATGGCCGGAACAGCCCATCTATAAGAAATTTTCTCACCTGTTCTTAACTTTCACAGTAATTTTGAAAGGGAAAAATCAGAAGTGGCGTAACAACCTTTTCACAATGGTGGGGGGGGTGCTGAAGGGGGGATGCCAAGGCTTTTTTTTGAGGGGGCAAATTTGGGTCTTTCTCCAATAGACCTGTACAAAAAAAAAAAGGTCAAGTTTTTACATTTGGGGGGTGGCTTGTAGGGGGGAAAGGGTTCTGTTTGGGGGGGCTTGCGCCCCCATGCCCCCCCCCCCCCCCCCCCCGCTGGTTACGCCACTGGAAAAACGTCCCACTGTAGGACTAACCCTGGTTTAAACCAAGGTCTTAGTTAGGTCAAAGTTAGACCCTCCTTTTCAAATACCAGTCATTATTTTAATTATTAGTCGTCGTATTGTAACCTAGTTCTCTAGACATTAGTATTCAAGAAACGAGACCATACGACTTGTGGAACGAATGCGCTCTTTTCGGTAATATTTTATCTTCTGTTCAAATAAATGCCATTCTGTCCATTCCTGAAAAATGAAGTTATATTTGTCGTGTTGGTGTATGCAAGTTGTGTTGATTATCTAAATATTGGATTGTGGTTTTTTTTTATGGCGTTAATGCAAACCATCTATATAATAATACCGGTAGTCTGTTCTGGTCTCTCTGTTGACCGCGTCTATTTTCTCTGAGGACCGAGGGTCGCACGTTCCTGAAACGTGGTGGGTGGGGGTGGGTGCCCCTTGACCTTCCGAAGACAGAGTTTTGTATGGCGGTAGTGGAATCAAAGGTCATCGGGGGTCATCGAGGTTAAACATAAGTCAAATGGACGCGGTCTAATTTCTCTGAGTACCGAGGGGTCGCCACGTCCGGACTTGAGTGGGTTGGGTGCCCCTTGACCGTCCCGAAGAACGAGTAGTTTGTAATTGGTTAGTGGTATCAAAGGTCATCAAAGGTCATTCAAGGTCCAAAAAGTCAAATGGGGTAATGGGGTATAAAATTGGGTATGGACATCAAACTTGGAAGGGTTAGAGTCGATTTGAAATGCCGCGAAAATTTTGAAGGTCACGACAAGGTCATTAGGTCATTCAAGTCAAAGATGTTAAAAACCGTTGGTTTCTCGGAGACCGAGGGGTCGCACGTCCTGAAACTGGTGGGTGGGTGCCCCTTGACTTTCCGAAGAACTTTAAGTCAATCAGGGGTCATTCAAGGTCAAAGGAGGTCAGTGTCAAAGGTGCTAAACATTGGTGTCTGGGACATAAACTGGATGGGGGGGGTGATTGGTCGATGACGACAATTTTGAGGCACACAAGGTCATTAGGGGTCATTCAAGGTCAAAGGAGTCAAATAGGTTAAACGTTGATGTACGAGACCGAAAACTGGGGTGGGGGGTTGTTGCTGAGCCAAAAAATTTGGAAGGTCACGACAAGGTCATTAGGGGTCATTCAAGGTCAAAGGAGGTCAAAGGGGAACATTGGTGTATGGACCTGAAACTTGGCGGGTGTAAGTTCTTGGGATGGCCTTGAAATTTTTAAAGTCATGAAACGTCATCAGGGGTCATTCAGGTCAAAGGAACGCAAAACCAAAAGCCATTTAAAGCCAAGGTGATCGCGAAACCCAGTTGATCGCGAAACCCGGGACCGCCTCGTTTACAATATATTTTTAACGAACAACATGCCTTATAATCACATTGAATTAACTTCTACTCTTTGGTAATAATCATACTCATTTTTTTTATATAGCGCTTTAATCCCAACAGGCCTCAAGCGCGGTTGCAATATTATTACGGCGCCCTTCAAGAAATCGTCACAATCATTTCGCTTCATTTAAAAACGCTTTCTTTCGTAAATAACTGACTGAAAAATTTTACTGCCATGACACGTTGATATATACTTAGGTGGTTGGAACATTTCAGTCATAAGGTGGGAATTATTTATACCTAACTTCACCTCGTCTCATATGGCAAATTACTTGTCCATTTCAAATATTCCTTAACTATAGCCAAACCCACATATAGTTTAGGAAGGGCTTGAAAAATCTGGTTTCTCGAGGAGAAAGCACAGTTTTTTTTCAAAGACGCTGCTTTTCATTGATACACCAAAACAACATACAAACCATATAACATAATAATAATTTAATAAACCTGGTCGATCAAATGATTGTGACGATTTCCAATGGAGCGGTAATAATAATTGGCACTCGCGCCTTGAGCACCCTGTAGGGTGATTATTGCGTCGTTATAAATCGACAGTAGTATTATTAATGTTGTTACTATTACTTCGAGAGACTTGGTCTAGTTTTTGTGTGTGAGAGCCTACGTTTTGATACCCATTTTATGGTCAAGAAAGAAAATAACATGAACAAAGATTTGTAGTTCAAGAAAGTACAGAAAGAAATTGGTGGACCACAAAGTGCATAACTCAATTGAACCTCCCTCGACGGACATTTTACCATTTTCTCCTTGCCGGGGAGGCCTTTTTCTTCTCCAGCGTTTGTTTTATTGTTTTTGTTTTCTATTCCCCCCTTTTTTTTTTTGTTTTTTTTTTTTTGTTGTGTGTTTTTTATTTGTGATCATCTAGGCCGCCGCAGTGCAAACCGCTGCCCGCGCCTCTTTTTTTTCGTTCATAGGAGAAGCGTTTGGTTCCCGCACCCCTGCTTTGCTTTGTGGCAACATTCCTGTCGCTTTTTGGGCCCTCCAAATCACCAAATTTTGGGGAAAACTCCCTTCACACACCGTGGAGTGGCTTTAGTGTTTAAGCTCCCTTGTGGGGGGGCACACTCCTAAATAACTCTCCCATAAATAAAAGCAAGTATTTATATAGCGCTTTGCACATCTTAAAGGCGCTTGTTACATTTATTCCGCTGTCACTAGGATATGTCACATTTTCACATATTGACAATTCGGCAGCCAATTATAACGCGCACCAGTACTAACCCCTAAGCTACCCATTTACACACCCTGGCCGTGGTGAAGTGAGAAGCGAGGCACAGGGACATAACACATTGGCCACGGCTTGGCTCGACTTACAATTTTAAACGGTCTGATGATCATTAGTCATGCGCTTTTCCACTAGACTACACTGCTTCTCCCATTGAAATACGTAAATATGCCGTGATTCATGTTCTCATTTCCACCCCATGTAACAACATTTTCGATTATTTTGCTTGCATGAAGGGCTTAATGTTAAATTTATTTAATTTTTTTTATTATGTTTTTTGCCTCCTTCCCATATTTCAACACCATCTTTCATTCTGACGCCCAGTAGCCATAACACCATGCGATTTTGACCATATTCCTTAACAGATTTAGAATATTGGGTATTGCCTTGCATGAATGGCTTAATGTTAAAAAATTTAATTTAATTTTTTTATGATGTTTTGTTTGCCTCCTACCAGATTCAACCATCATTTCATTCCGACGCCCAGTAGCCATTACACCTGCGATTTGGAAAACAATTTCTTAACAGATTTAGAATATTGCGGGTCTATCCGGGGTCTTATTCTATCCGTTTCATAAAACCAAGCAGGAGGCATGCAACTTGGTTCCCTGTAATGATTATATCTTTCGACATAGGGCCACTTATTTTTACCGGGAGTATAAAGGGTACACCAATGAGGAAAGGATTTAGGGTTGTGGCCCCTTGTGTGCAGGGCTTCGAGAAAGTGTCTTATTGTAAAAGGAACCTAACCCCCCGGAGGGGGGCGCACTCCATCTGGAGGTGCGCGCAGTGGTATGTACGGCTGTAAAGACCCCCATTTCGTATCGCTGTCACCAAAGACCCCTATTTTAAAAGAAAATACCAAAAGTGTCACCCAAGACCCTATTTTTGGGAAAATTTTGAAAATCTTCACTCAAAGACCTTCCTATTTGGGGAAAATTTTGCCAAAATTTGCACCCCCAAACCCCTTATTTGGGGGCATTTTGGCTGTGTCTCTCAACCGAAGACCCCTATTTTTTGGGTCCTCTGTCACCGAATTGCCCCTGGGTTTCGACAGCGCCAGCCTTACACCCAGATCCATTTCATAGGTGATTGGCCTCCCCCGGACTAACCCCCCCCCCCCCCCCACCCCCCTAGACTAGATTTTGCTTTTTTGGACTTTTTGGACATTTTTGGACCACCAAATTGTGGATTCCTGTCAATTTTTGTCTAAATTTTTGGACTGCTGTTTTGATTCCAAAATAGTAGACCTTCTGTCCCTTTTATGATATGGTGAGATGGCGCGACATTTACTACCACCACCCCATGCGTACGGGCCTGTACTCAAATCCCTCCAAAGTACTTCACTATAAAATATTCTAATATTGTGATTAGAGGGTGGTCCATCTCAAACGACCACAAGGGAATACGAAATGTACAAAAAAGCTGGGCCAGAAGCACCACCAGAGCCGAGGGGAGGACCATGGGAGGCCAGGACCGGTGGCGAGCGAATAACTGGTGCTGGACAATGGGGTCAAACCAAAGTGGGTCCTAGAGGGATTATCGGGGGGAGTGTCGACGGGCGAGTTTTACTGTCCGCCCTCCATTCCAAGGGGTTCGTGAGACCCTTCTGTAATGGACACTGTTGAGAAATAAAATACTCTTTCAGCATTATCCGAGGACCTCACGATGCTAGCAAAGGGGATATGTGCGCCTACCATTGCGATAGAGGCGGCTTATATTCCACCTTCTTCCTCACCACCAAGGAGTCAGGGGAATGGAGGCCTTTTCTCAACCTCAAGCCTCTGAACAAATACATACGGCCCGATTGCTTCCGTGTGGAGACGCTGGCCGGAGTTCTTCAGAAGGCTGGTTGTGGCGCTACTCTAGATTTACAAGACGCTACCTATACATCCCGTGCACAGGTCCTCGCAGAAATGGCTGCGTTTTGCGTGAGAGAGAAGGGTTATCACATCTTCAAACGTCTTCCTTTGGGTTGGTCGAGTGGTGAGACGGAAAGGGGAAAACGATTTTCGTCTCAGACGATTGGCTGATGGTAGGAAACGCATGTTGGCGGACCTGGACCGTCACGAGAATATGCGTTACCTCAAACAACAACACTTTATCTCAACGCAGCTAGAGGTCACAATCGGCCGCTGGATACCTTCAGTCATCCGAGATGGCCGCACAAGAAACACATATTCGGCTGACTGGCTCCTTCCTCAAGGCACATGATGTTCGAGCCCAATCCTCATCCGTTGCGTTGTATAAAGGGTCCTCCATTCCCAATATTTCAGAAAAAGTTCGGATAGAGTTCGGCTTCCACCTTAACAAACTTACTTGGCCAATCAGTATTATGACAAACCGTCAAATGGTGTAAAACCTGTAAAAGCAGTGATGTGGGTTTAGTGCTCCAAAACGGGCGAATAAATAAAAAATGTGGAAATTGGCTAAGAAAAAAATTGGAATTCAGGGTTAAAACCTAAAAACTTGCATGTAGGCCCATGAGGCCCCAAAGCGAAAAAGATGCTCGGAATAAGGACCAAGGTGGCTCACCCCTGGGAAGTACATATTCTTCCGAAATAATTTTCATAAATGATAATCAGTTCTACGGGTGTTCTCACTTCTATATGTGCACATTTCTCGGGAAAATTGAATTAAATGTCATCTCAATGTATGCCCTGAATATGCAGTGACTACGGGATGTACACCATGATCATTGACTCCAGCAAATAATTGGGGGCTATTGAATCAGTAAATCCGCTCGGTATTTAGAATACCAAACCTTTCCATATTCCTTTTGTCATCTGGAACTAAAGAGCCATTGTTTAATCCATGTAACTTAAAGATTGTAGTCCTATACCATCACTCCGATTTAGATTAAGCGATTTTTCATGACGTGGTAATACGAAGTTTAAACCCGTCCTCTTTCACGAATATAAAGGTAGAGTTCTACTGTGTTGTTCAATTTTCTTTGACGCCTATATTCCATCCTTTATTCGAAAGGGCAACGAGGTGAACAAAGCTCATGAGAAAAAAATTGTTTGGCAAACTGTGACCTAGCTCTTTGTGCAGAACGAAACCTGTAACTTGCCGCGTAACACATTTCCTATTGCAATTTATTGCTTCATATCAAATCGAAATAATTCACCTATATGAAATTGCAGGTGAACCGGTGCCGAACAACCTTTTAATTGAATATTGTTATTTTTTTTATATATGTTTTTTTGGTAAAATTATTATTTTCTCAATTTTATTTGAGAAAAGATTTCTCACGGGAAAAGTACTTTGTTTACTATAAAATAGAGAAAGGGGAATACCCTCGTTGTTTTTTGGCTAACTTGCACCTGTTTAGATGCACAATAGGGGAAGTGGGGAAATCCCAAGCCTGTAAACTTAGAAACTGAGGTCAACTTGTTTTATGCTTGAACTTATAAATCGAGCATTTCCCCATAAGTTATATATCGTCGCCCGCATCCACATACTGGTCGTATTTACATTTTTGAGTTTTTGGCTAAATTCCGCCTACTTACCTTCTTTCATCGAGTTCTTGCATTCACAAAGTTTCAAAATGGGAGGATCCTAATTAATTCGTTTATAATTAACCGATTTTTTGTCATTGTTCTCAAATCCTCAATCCGATTTCAATACTGCGTATTTTAAAATCGCCATCCATTCCACGTGTTGTATATGCGTTGTATTTGCCGATCCCAAAATAACTATTTCACATACAGATCTATTTTGACGTATTTCCATCGTTGTTCGTAAACAAGCTTTTCACATAGTGCTCGATTTACGTACATTAAAACTACGGTGTAATATGCGTCGTAATTTGCAATTACATTATTTGTGATTTCACATACGCAGACTTGGTATAACTTTTGTAGCCTAATTCAGATAATATATTTTCAGTATTCAGGTTGGTTTATTGTTTATATGGAACTTTAAAATGTTTTTCCTTGGGCAACAGAAAAGTGTAGATGTTTCTTTATGCTTCGTTGTGCCGTATCGACATGAAATGTCGCGGCAATTTTGATTTCGATTTCTCGGAAACGTGTTTTGTCAAATACGACAGTATGTGATGTGGCGACTATATTGAAAGTGATGTGATTCAGGTTAGTGTTTATGCATGATGCTGTTGTAATTTC
>JAMKCH010018169.1:0-22817 GCA_023653785.1 Ophioderma brevispina
GAAAACGCAGTAAATTGAATAAAAATGAAGTTAAGCAATTTGGTTACGGAATTTGGTTCTACATAAAGTTGTTAGGTTGAAGCTTGCCCAGCAACTTTTCTTTCATGATTTTTTGTTTGACTTTCTTCCTTTTCGAATAAATGATGAAAAATACGGTCAAAGTTAATTGAACACGCACTATATAAGCTCAAAATTTATTTGTGAATGAGAATACGTATTTGTGCTTACGTCATGAAAAAACACTCAGTTTAAATCGGGGAGGTGATAACACCTGAAATCCTTCCAACTGCGAGACAATATAACAACAATAGTCTTGCACTCACAGATGAAAAATAATCTGAAGTTTTTTCTCCTCCGCATACCGGACCGATAGTTGAATATCTTTAGCTCATTTGCTGAAATCTAGTGCATCCAATTGGTCACTGATATTGGGGGAATGAAATTGATGTGACATTGTATTCATTTTCAAGAAAATGTGCCCGTTTTATTTGCTGTAACATATCGTCATGTGAGTGCAACAAAGTCGTAACTGACTGACATTTTTGGCGAAATTGAGTTATTTATATAATATGAAAAAGTAGATCATCACGCTTAATTTGATATACATTTCAGGTGACAGTCTCAATTTATTACAGAGTTATTAAGCTAAATAAATAGGCCTATTTAGGTGTAGATACGACTTTGTTGCACTAAAAATTGAATTTCTGTTAAGTGCAACAAAGTCGTAACTGGAAGATACGACTTTGTTGCACGACACGGGAAAACTAGTATGTAGATATGACATTTTATTTCTTGTAAAGCGATGGTTTTTAAAAAAGGTGCATAAGTAAAAAAATCTCCCAAAATATTTTGTGAAAGGAGCAATTTCATTTTTTACCAAATTTATGCTAATTTATGCTGATTTCGGCACAAAAACCTTAAAAACATATCAAAAAAAGGAGTTACGACCTTTTTCCACTCAATATTGCGCCCAGTACTAAATTAATTTACAAAAGTAAATGCATACGCATAATTTAACATATATTTCAAGTATTAGGCTCGATTCATTGCAGAGTTATTCGGCTAATTAGGCCTAATTAGGTGTAGATACGACTTTGTTGCACTCAAAATTGAATTTCCCGTGTCGTGCAACAAAGTCGTAACTGGTAGATACGACTGGTTGCACGACACGGGAAATCGTGTGTAGTTACGCCATTTTAATTAGCCAATTATTTCTTAATTAGTCGACTTAAGTGGGAAATGAAATATTTATAAGATATTTAAAAAAAACATTTTTATCGTAAGAATTATTTTCATTTGAAAAGTCACAAAAGAATGAAACACAAAAATGCTTCTCCTGTAAAATCATAAAAATGTAGATACGACTTTGTTGCACTCGCATGACGATACGCTTATATGATTTTAATAGTTTATTATGAATTTACACTATCCTAGCGGATAGCATCAGAACGGTATATTTACATATAAATATAATTAATATCGTATATTTGTAAATACCAAAAACAACCTAATAAGGAAAAAATCGATACACCCGATGTTTCGGATCAGCAAATCGCTGCTTATCCTTTAATGCCTGATGCTCCGCCCTTAATCCTACCATGCAGTCAAAATGGTCCAAAATAAAATTGATGTATTTTAGGATATGATGTCAGTAAGCAGCATACGTAATCGACATAGTAAAGTCGTCGTGTCTTTTCCCTGGGCTATCGAAACTGGATACACTCATAGGACTTAGAGATCTTTAAGTTGGATTCTGTAAAGTAAATAAGCAATAGAGTTATTGCACTTGGAGCGCACGCATGACCTCCGTTTGCATTTACGTGCCAGGTGTAAAGATCTCATCTTTATATCCGGCTCCAAACTTTATGATATTGTACGGAAATAAATTAAATTTTAGCAAATTTTTATATGAACTACATAATGAATTATTCTATATTCTACCAGCATGACATGTTATAGACATTTTAGCTTGTGTACAGGAGATTGTTACAAATAAAAATCGCGCTGAGAAACATTCTCGAAACAATGTTTAGAAGACGATCTCTCTCGTATAAACCCCTTAAAATCTAAAACCAAAAAAATAAAATCTTAAAACATTTAGGTTCTTTCTATTTCGTGACGGTGGGCCATAGCCAGTGGCGTAGCGGGGGGGGGGGGGGGGGGAGCTGCCCCCCCCGTGGGGAATCTTGACCCCCTCTTGCCCTGAAAAATTAGTGATATTTACATAGGCCCACTATATATACTAACAATTATGCTTGCCCCCCTGAAAATATATGCCACCCCCCCGAAAAAAAGAGCTGGCTACGCCACTTACCATAGCCTCGTCGCCAGAACCCAATTCCCCCCCAGAAAAAAAAAAATGTTCACTATTACCCCGTGAAATTTAAGATCCCAGGAAATGAGATGATAACCTACTCTCCAAATCTTTATTGGGACATCCATTCAATAATAGGGGCCAGAAAAAAAGAATATCACTACCATGACACATTAGTGAAACTATTGATTTCATTCAGTATCCTGAATAGATTCACACCAGTTCCCTGAATTTCTATTACCTCGGAAAAATCAATAGCCCCCCCAAATGGATGTCATCACACAACCCAAGTATTGAATGTTTTCTGGTCCCATCCTTGAGACTTGACACAAACACATCTATTCTGATTTGCATTTCCTGGACCTTTAAGGCCCGGGAAATGGTTTCCTTTTATTGGTATGGCAAAACGTCACCGGACTCCCGCCACAAATTGTGAATTGGACAACACCAGCTCACCAACAATTGGCCTATGTGCCAAGTTTGGTAATATTTTATCTTTCTACTACATCCAAACGGTGGACAAGATTTAACCAGCCCAGATTTCGTCACTTGAGTGCAACAAGTCGTTACTGGCATTTTTGGCGAAAATTGGTTATTTATATATATGAAAAGGTAGATTATTACGCTTAATGTGATATACATTTCAGGTGACAAGTCTCAATTTATTGCCAAGTTATTACGTTAAAAGGGCACTATTTAGGTGTAGATACGACTTTTGTTGCAACTCAAAATTGAAATTTTCTGTTGAGTGCAACAAAGTCGTAACTGGTTAGATACGACTTTGTTCACGACACGACGGGAAAACCAGTATGTAGATACGAAATTATATTTCTTGTAAAGCGCGGGTTTTTAAAAGGGTATAAGTAAAACATCTCCCATTTTTTTTGAGAAAAGGAGCATTTCATTTTTTACCAATTTATTGTAATTTATGCTATTTTTGGCACAAAAAAACCGTAACGTATCAAAATGTTAGTTACGGGCGACCTTTTCCCACCCAATATTACGCTCAATACTTAATTAATTTACAAAGTAAATTTAATATATATTTCACGAGAAGGCTTGAATTTATTGTAAGTTATTGGGCTAAATACGCCTAATTAGGTGTAGATACGACTTGTTGCACCAAAATTGAATTTCTTGTTAAGTCAACAAAGTCGTAACTGGTAGATACGACTTTGTTGCAACGACACGGAAATTCATGTTTTTTAGTTACGACGGCAATTTTGATTAGCTAATTACTGCTTATTAATCGACTTAATGGAAAAATAAAATATTTATAAGATTTAACAAAAATACATTTTAAATCGTGGTGTGAGAATTATTTTCATTTGAAAAGTCACAAAATGCTTATCCTGTAAAATCTGAAAATGTAGATGCTTTAATTGGCACTCCATGACGATTTGGTATTTTTATTATGTTTCATATGAAAAATACGATCATGATAGTATCGCATATGGGTCATTCCATGCCATTCATCAAATCGAGTACCCTCATGGATTTCTTTTTTCTTTTTTGGTGTAATGAAATATATTATGAGAACTGAAATTCTGAAATTTGAGCTCTGTACCTACCCTCTTTTCGTTCGTTTCACCTACATCAATTTTAAATTTGAGGGGGTCCACCCCTCAAACATGTACGCTGTGTGAAATTCACTTCACAGGGCCATAAGTAAGAACTTAACAAAACACCCTCAGATCCTTAAACTTGGCATTCTGGATAAACCTTTGCTGCAGATTGCAAATGTGAACAGAATAAATGCACCTTGCCCCAATTAATAAAGGGGGTCACAAATTGGCTCCAAATCACTCGGACCATACTTGGGGGCATAGTCCAAAAGTAAAAGTGATATACCTTTCAAATTTGGGCTGGTGATAGCTAATTTTAAATACTAACGTGTGTACAATCTTATACTTATATCAGCTTCGTGGGAAGAGATATAGCTGTCGCAAAAAAAGTAAAAATTCCAATTTGACCTTGACTTGGGCCCCCCCCCCCCCTAAAAAAACCAAATGTCAGACATTCTACACCAAATTCTGCTTGAAATATGCTTGAGGGGGTCCTTGCTTAATATTTTGGCAAGTTTCATGTGGTGTGAAGTGTATGCTATAAGTAACTGGTCTTCAGAAAAGCCCTACTTCATGTAATTCAGTTTTGAAAGAATTTCCATTGAAACATATCACAGGAACCTGAACTTTGCAAACTGGGTGTTAACTTGCCCAGTTCAACAGACTTATTATAATGATCATCTGAATAACTTTAGTTATTAAGACATGTACAAAACAACGCTAACCCCTCTACTCAAAAGAATCAAGTGTATCTATGCCGGATTGTGATTTCACCTAATGTAATTGCTAATAAGTTAAGTAAACTACTTTGATCAGAAAAAGTAAAACTATTTCGTCACAACAGTGATGCGCTTGGTGCCAGTCAACCATGCATTGTAAACAATGATGGTTCTTATGCCATGTTCATAATCAACCTTTGACCAAAATGTCCTAGGATGAGCTGTTTGTCGCATTAGCACGTGTCTACTAAGTCTGCCTTTTTGGATCACTACCCACATGGTTAGTTAAGGAACATCTGGCATATTATCAAACTGTCCCCAGGATTGTAAATGCTTCCGAAATCTGGTTGCTTTCCTAGTGAACTGCGGAACTGCATTTGATTATACTGTTGATCACAAAATCTCTTGCAGCGGTTAGCTAAAAATTTTGGCATTAAAGAATCTGCCCTGGATTGGTTTCAGTCCTATCTGGACCAAAGACCATGTAATGTTTTTTGGTTAAGGGGGCTTCTTCTGTGTCCGTCTCTTGAATGGGTGTGCCCCTCAGGGCTCTGTCCTTGGTCCTATTTTCTTATTACACCTAGCTACATGGTTCAAATTTTCGCAAACATGGCATTAAGTATCATCTATATGCTGATGATGTTTAGTTACTCAGTCAAGTTTATCCACACGCCTGGCGATGCTGCCTGCTGTTTTGTTTAGGCTCTCTCAGTGCATCGAAGAGTTGCAGTCTTGGTTGTGCCAACTAAAAACTTAGTTGAACAAGTCAAAGACCGAGCTCTTTCTTGCCTGTTCCCAATTCCATTACTCAGCCTTTCGGCATCTCACTCTTCGTGTTGGCGGCCTTGCAATCAATGTTTTTCCTTTCCTCCTCCATTAAACTCTTGGTGTGGTATTGTTGACATGCCTGAGTATGACTGATCACATTACTTCTCTTTGCGGCGCTCCTTAAACTTGCAATTTTGTATTTAAGAAGTCCATCAGGAGGTTTCTGGCCTTTAATGCATGTAATAAATGCTGTTCGGTCGGCGGGCCCTGTCCTGTCAAGAATGGACTTGCTGTTCCATCCTTAATGTGTCTCCAAAAGACCTTGCAAAACGCCTCCCGAAATTTTAGAATGAGTGAGCCAGGCTTATTTTTCAAGAGTCCTAAGCCACGCACACTTCCCCCTTGCTTCTGGAAATTACACTGGCTCTCTGTTTCTGCTAGAATAAAATTTCGTACGCTGCTTGTGCATCATATAATGTTCTGAAATCTGCCACCCCCGGCTACCTCTATCCCCTGGTTGAGTCTAGCCCTCCCATAATTCTCCGTCCGTTCGCATAGCTGCTGGTGAGTTGTCATCGCGGTCCCAGTTCGCGTAGGAGTTTGGAGACCGGCTTTTTCCATCATTGGCCCTCGTCCCTGGAACTCCTTGCCCCTGCCATCAAGAGAGCTCATTCCATCATGTCTTTCAAAAAGCTTCTTAACACACCTTTTCGCCAACTCTATCTTTCCTTCCTGTTTTTCTTCTTCCTTTTTTGGCGCCTAGTATCCTTTGGCAAGTAGGCGCTTTATAAGTTCTTGTATTATATTATTATTTATTTTACTATATAATTAATTAGAATAATTAAAGTATTAATATATTCCTTACCAAACAAGACACCAAGCTGAAATTTGGGTCCATACCCTATCCGGTGCTATAAGGTGATGATATTGATTTCAATTTCATTGGTGAGTTCTACACGGTCCAAACTTGGAATCAAAGTCTTAAAACTGCATTTGGACTACCCAGTTTTGGCAAAGTTCAGAATTCGTGGTACATTTCATGGGAACTTTGTCTGATATTAGTTAAGTTTAGATTGTTTGAAGCCTGTTTACCTACATAATGGCAGTTAGACACCATTTGAAACGTTGCAACACAACTTCAGCAGGGGCTCCTCTTAACCATATTTCACGCAGATTTGGTGGCAAATGTCTGAACAATTGATTTTTAGGGGGGTCAGTCAAGGTTAATTTGGACATTTTTGCTTTTTGTTTTTTTTTGCGACAGCTATATCTCTTCCAATAAAGTGAGAGCAGAAATCTTTCCCCACAGCCCAAATGGAATTTATAAAATCACTTTTAACTTTTTGACTTATGGCCCCAAAGTATGGTACGTGTGGTTTTTGGGCCATTTTTGACCCCCTTTTTTTTAAATTGGGCAAGGTGCATTTTTTTCTTTTCTGTCAGCATATTTGGCCAATCTGCCAGCAAATGGATATCAAATGCCAGTTTGAAAGGACCTGAGGGTGTAGTTCTTACTTATGGCCTCCTGAATATTGAATTTCACCCTGTACATGTTTTTGAGGTGACCCCCCCCCAAATTTAAAATTGCTATAGCGTGAAAACACAGAGGTACAGAGCTCAATTTTCAGGATTTTAGTTTCTCATGATATCATTTCAATCCCCCAAAAAGGAAAGAAATCCATGCGGTAATGGTGTACTCAATTTGTTGATTGGGCATTGAAGGACCCATATACATTCAATGTTTAGCAGATAACGACCATATCAATTCCGCATTAGGCGATGACGCATGCGATTGGCAGAGTTGGGATTCCCCTGTACTGCACTACATGTATTTGTGTAACAATGCTTGGTTGGATTCCAAATACTACTAGGGGGGCGAGAAGAATTCTTTACTACGGCATTTATATTAGGCAGATCAAGTGTCCAGACAGCCAGGTTCGGGTATATGGTTATTGCAGCATAAAACTGCAAGGTTAAAATGCTGATTGCTGACTGTGATTTGTCTTTTAACACTTAACAGTACCCAAAAGGAATGGGGGCATAGTACCCCCATTTTTAGCGATTTCTCGGTTACGCACTAACTTTTGGATACGCTTCTCATCATACCAAAACAATTAAATCCACCCACGATTTCATTAGAAATATTAAGGTTGGTTCCCTAGGAACCCCCCCCCCCCCCACTCTTGAACAGAATCACATGTACAAAATGCAAAATATTAAAAATATTTTTACTGATTACAAAATAAATTATATAATTAAATCTTGGGATTTATTTGCTTTAATATATACCTTTAGAAGGCCATAATTAGAATACTACTTAAACCCATACACCTTCATATGCTGATATCATCAATTTTAACTTGCATGACCATGGTCTTAACTATGTAAGTCTCTTTAAAGACCAAAACGAATTTTAACTTTCTGAAAAAAACAGATGGCATAAATTTGGTGATTTGTGCTAATCTAATTTGGATTGGTTATTCTAAGTAGATTAATTCATTTTTTTGTTCACACTTTATATCGAGATTGCTGCGGATGAAGATAGGCGAATCAATTTTGAGAGAGACAATTTCAATTGCAGAGGTCAAAGTTCGAATTCAGATTGTCATTTTTATTTTCGGTATGGGGTTACTTGTTTTAGTTTCGTGATCAATCTCCAAGGAAAGTGGGTTATCTTGAGTTGGGTCCCGGGGGGGGGGGGGCACTACGGAAGTGTTTTTAATAGCTTTGTCCTTAGGTGTTAGTCGATGGCACACAGCAAAGTTACAAGACTGATCGAGTCAGCCGCACTGTTAAAAATGTTCCTAAATGTTACCAGACTTTACCTTTTATATTACGGTACGCACGCAAATATTCAATAATTCTTCACGATTTAGTACCTATACCTAACATAAAATTACAATTTTGGAAGCAGAAAAATGTAAATAAACAGTGAATAAAAAATAATACTACACATTTGAAAAAGGTAGTATTTATACGCTGACCGTTATTAATTTTCGTAAATTACGTTTATGTTTGTACTCTTACTTGTTTTTAATGTAATGAATAACGAACTATGAAATCGTTTTACCTCAAATGTGTTAAATAACGTCGTAAGTTTAAAAACGTTTTTTTTCCCCCCAAATTTTTAAAAAAAAATATAAAAATCTTTTTCCCTATTATTTTTAAAAATATTTTAAAAACTCTTTTCCTCCTTTTTGGTAATTATATTTAGTTTAATTTGAAAAAAAGTAGTAACACATATACATATTTAATTTTTAGCATCTGCCATCCGTAAAGTCTTCTGGAGTGGATAAGGGTTTAGGACTTGTACTCTTAAGGCCTGGTTCGAATCCTATGTAAGGTACATTATTAAGTTTATTCATATGGGTGATGAATTGGTGATATTAAAATGTTACATTACCATATAAAACAAAGTGGTATTACTGGTTTAAATCTTTATTTCTTCACGTTTTTCCCTTTGTTTATTCCTTTTTTTCCGAAGAGGCTAGGCGACTGGAGGGAGAGGTAAGCAGGAACGGGCTAAACCCACTTTTTTGCTTGAATATACTTTTTTACAACACGTGGTAACCGTTAAATTCAACGTTTGTATGGTGCCATAGCGACCGCGTGAAAATTTGGTCCGAGGATTGTATAACGTTTTAATTCCTTACATGGTTTACACAAGTCAAAACCAACATAACGTTTGAGCTGAGGTTTTCGCGGTTATTTTTTACGTTCCCTGCCATGGTTTCGTATTTTTACGGTTCCAGTTATTTTACGTCTACATGTAGTGAGTCCCAGTCTGGCCAGTCAATGCTGTTTTTTTTACCGGTTAAAATTTTTACAGTGCGGACATCAGCCGGCGAATGTCCTGATAATAGCCCCGGAAGGTTTGGGAACGGATTGCGTAAGCAAAATCCGGCTTTATGAAACGGAATGTCTGGATGTGTGACGTGTTGTGTGCTGGATACAAAAAAGGTCAACAGTTGGCCATAAACTATTTTTGCAGATGAGTCAGAGTAGCCAAAGGCAACATTTCCAAAAAATGGTCAACTTTTGGCCATATCGTTTTTTCTAGATGAGGTAGAGTAGCCCAACTTAGGTATATTGTAGGAGTTCACAAAAGCCCCTACTAACCATGTAATTCATTCCCCCGTGGTCCTCCACTGGGTCTGACAGGAGGTGGAGACATTTCCCATAAAAGGTAAACATTTGCCATATTTTTTTTCTGATTAGCTCAGAGTAGCAAACTTATGTTATATTGTAAATGGCACAATCCCCTACCACCATGTACTTACCCCCCCCTCCCCCCCCCCTAGTCCTCCCCTGGGTCTGACAGGAGTGGTGAAATATCAAAAGGTAAACATTTCCAAAAAAAGGTCACATTTGCCATATAGTTTTTTTTTTTCAATCAATGAGGTAGAGTATAGCCAACTTAGATTATATTGTAGGAGGGCACAAGCCCCTATACTTACATGTAATTCACTCCCACAGGATCCTCCCCCTGGTCCGACAAGCGGGGTTGGAACTGTCAATACTACTGTGTCTGTCCTAGGCCATTTGTGTGTAGGTCTGTATGTAGATGTGTATGTAAAGAACATAAGGATCAGGTCCATGAACAGTCCACTAAGTCGCCTGTATAGGAGGTACTTGAAGCGCACTTTGAACTATAAAATATAAATTGTATATGTAAATATACGTTCTGATGCTATCCGCTAGAAGCGATGGACAACTTTCGAACCTAACACTATAGATGATATCTATCGCTCCTCCTACCAACCCAGTCTTGTGCTCATTTGGTTAGAGCGCCGTCACTATTAATACGGAGGTCGCCGGTTCGAATCCGGCCAAGTGCAGATGTTTGTTTTTTTTCAACCCTGTGTGCGCTGGCCATCTCCAGGAAGATAATATATAACCATCCTTGTCCACCTGGAAACTAGGTAGTTAAAATTTCAAAACAAATATAACTTGGTATATGTAATATACCGTTCGATGCTATCCGCTAGAAAGCGATGGACAACTTTCGAACCTACAACCTATAGATGATTCTATCGCTCCTCTCCAACGCCAGTCTTGTGGCTCAGTGGTTAAGCGCCTCACTATCATACGGAGTCGCCGTTCGAATCCGGCCAATGCTGATGTTTGTGGTGTTTTCAACACCTGTGTGCGCTGGCCATCTCCAGGGAAAGATTAATATCTAACTATACAATATAATGTGCACCCCTATTATTCAACACCCCAAGCTGCACATACCCTGGGGGAAAGCAATCAGTCCTACCGCCATTGCGGTTTATAGTTTTTTTTTTAAAAAAAAAAAAAAAAAAAAAAACAAATATAATAATACTAAAAATTCCCTAAGTGCTAAAGTTTTGCCGAAAATGGCTTAACGTAACTTGAGCAATGTTAAAGGTCCCAGGAAAATGCAAATAGAATTGAGGTGGTTTGTATCAAGTCTACAAGGAGGAACGAGAAAGCATTCAATATTTGGGTTGGTGATGACATCATTAGTGAAACTATTGATTTTTCAGAGAGTAATAGAAATTACAGGTGACTGGTGTGAATCTCTTCATGACAAGACTGAACATCAATAGTTTCACTTATATGTCACTGGTAGTGTATTCTTTTTTTGTGGCCCTGTTTATTGGAATGGAATGCCCCGTAAAGATTTGGAGTATGTTTATCATCTCATTTCCTGGGACTTTAACAACAAAGCAAAAATGAGTAAAAATTGTATTACAACTTGTTGCCGTAACCTAATGATTGTTAATGCTGTATTTTCTTTGCTACTCTTAAGTAAAGCAGACTTAAATCATTTAACTTAAAGTTATGACCACAAGACAATTCCGTAAACTATCAAGGAGTTCTAAGTATTTTTTCACCTTTCAAACTTAATAACATTACTCAATTTCATTCAACATACTTGATATCAAGTATTATTTTTACTTAAATCGTACTGGAGTAATGTTTTAAAAAGGGTGATTTATGTCTCCTATTATGAGCCGAATTCTATGAAAAAGAAAGTACTTTGGGAAAGTGGTTTATCATTTTTCGGCCGGAGAATTTTGTGTACGAAACCAACAAACTTTTTGTTTTTCTTTGACAGCCATTTTGAATCGGTCAACCGATTTTGTATTAATACAGTTCATAAAGCATAGATTACCATTTTACGTAGGTGAAGCAGTATATAGCATGACTAGTTTGACTTGCCCAGCTTAATTAAATGTCGTAACAACTGCAGTCTTTCTGTGGCAGTAGTAAAATGAATTGAACCCGTTTCTTGTGTTCTTGTTTTATTTGAAAAGTCACATAAAAATAAATCCACTTAAACATTTTAACTTGAGTTTCAGCAACTTATTGAGTAATTAATCAACTAACTGAAATAATCTGACTTTAAAAATCTGATTTTTTTTATAAATGAGTGCAATAAGGTAGTCCTTTTTAGTAAAATAACTTAATATGGCAATACTGTTCAAAATATCTTGGGCAATTTAATGATACAACTCAGTTATAACTTGACAAACAAGGCTTTATCTCTGAAAATCTAGTTTAGAGCACTAATCATACGTTTTTTCGATAAAGTAGTTCCTCAGTTTTCAAATAATTTTCGATTTTGTTTTCAAAATTAAGCCCAACGTAAGCGCCAATTAGATTTATCAGTCCTAAATTAATTATGGGAGAATTTACGCCCATGACCGCATACGGTTACCGAAGTTTCTGTTTTCATACCCACCAGTCCGTCCCCTCATATCCACAAATATATTGGGAATTACTAATACCGGTTTTGAATACGCAGATTGTGAAATCTCAATGTCAAGGATTGAGGAAGATAGTTGGAAAAGATCTGTCGCATGTAGCGAATATTTCCTTCAAAAGATTACCTTGTTTCTTTCTCTCTCTCTACCACTCTCACTCTATCTATATATATAAAAAAATTCCTTTAAAAAAGAGTGTTTTTTTGTTTTTTGCACTTGTTTTGTGTGATTTTGTGGGGATTTTTTTTTTTTTGTTTTCTTTGTTTCTGCGTTTTCTTCTGTTTTGTATTTATTTATTTTTTCTAATTTGTTTTTCAGTGTTTTTTTTGTTTGTTATTGTTTTTTTTCGCGTTTTGATGTTTAATTTTTGTATTTGTGTTTAATTTTGTATTGATGAGTATCGTGTTTAATTTCAAATATAATACAACGGGTCCGCGTTAATTTGTAACCAGCAAAGCGCGCATCAACCGGCAACGTTCACGATTGACCATTGCGCTGTTACAAACACAAAATGTGAATTTTTAACGTAGCCATTATTGTTATAGGTTAGGTCGTTTAGCGTTACGGGTAATGTTATCTTCAGATGGTTGCTCATCTATGACAAATAGCCCACGGGTCCTTAACCAAAATCTAAAATTTATTGTCAATTGATACCTATACAACATTTGCTTATTTCTTCTGCGAACACAAATTGTCAGTTTCCATTTGCGGGGGTCGGACCGTCATTTTACCGGCCCGGAACATTTGACTATTGTGCAAAAACCTAACATTTTGTCTATTGGACCATTTTGGGGCTCCAGCGACCCAAGGGCCAAACACTAGCACCGCAATCGGGAAATCACCTACACTATATACACCCACAAATACCACACCCACCCAAATAAACACAAATACAAAGGATACACTGCAAAAACAGTGCTTAGAAAATAAACCCTTTTCTAAAGGAACGATTTTGCACCACGTTTCTAACATTTTGAAATGCCTGTGTTAATATCTAAACACATTATGTCTAAACATGTTTCAAATCTAAACAATGTTTTCGGGATTTGACATTAGGTGATTATACATTTGATGCCAAGTGTTTCGGAATTAAACACGGTCAATCTCTAAAACACTATTTGCACCCCGTTTCTAAACACTGTTTTTGTTGTGTTAAACTATTTTATATAGCGTGGGTATTTTTACCATTCCTTCCATCTCAGTCGTCTTCCTCCTTTTCTTTTCCTCCATCCTTCTCCTCCTTGTTGGTGGGTGGATTATTTTCGACACTCAAAAATAATGAGGGAAAATCCCTTTTCCGAGTCCTTTCATATGGACACTCTTCTACAATTCCCCTACAAGTAAGTGGAAATCACGAACTCTATTTTGGAACCTAATTTAATTGAATTCGGAACATCCTCGTGTAAACTGATCTGCGAGCTGATAATTGACAATGGTGCTGTATAGCATAGAAACTTCCCTTCTCTTCTCTTGGCCTCCTTTGACTGTTTTCGATAAAGTTTTTAAAATTACCAAAACTTCCAAAATTGTGCATACAATGACGCACATGCATGCAGGGAAACGCAAGTATTCAGTAATCTTTGTTTCTTATAATGTAACTTGTCCTTTCTTTCTATTGTCCATACAAGTTGACAACATGTTTTAATTATCACATGCTGATCTTGTTAACGACTATGTTAACAACTACATGGGGGAGGGGGCGGCCGATTTATATTTTTTTCGCGGGTGCCGTTTTAACGCAACAAGTATTTCTCATATTAACATTTCATAACTAGTATCTGGTCATATTAATGTTTCTTAACATTATCTGGTCATATGTAAACAATCTCACTCTAATTTGCAACGCTCAAAAGGTTTCAGGGTTTTAAAACACCAACATTTGTAGATTCTTTTTAAGTGGTATTGGAATACAGTTAAAAGTTCCCTAGGAAATGCAAATAGAATTGATGTGGTGTGTGTCAAGTCTACATGCAGGGAGGGGCGAGAAGCATTCAATATTTGGGTTGGTGATGACATTAGGTGACTATTGATTTTTCAGAGAGTATAGAAAATTCCAGGGACTGGTGTGAATCTATCATGGCACGGACTGAAAATCAATAGTTTCACTAATGATGTCAATGGTAGTGTATTCTTTTTGTTTTTTCTTTTTTTTTTTGTTTTTTTTTTGTTTTTTTTTTTTTTTTTTTTTTTTTTTTTTTTTTTTCTGGCCTCTTTATGGAATGGGAATGCCCCGTAAGATTTTGAGGAGTAGGTTATCACCTCATTTCCGGGACTTTTTTTTAACATCAAATTTAAGTGTAGATACGGGAAGGGGGTCATGTGACCCATCATTTTGTTTTTAGCGCGCCATGTTTTAACGCTAAATTAGTTTTGCCCAACATGTTATGTAATTGCCTAATATCAGTTACGCAAATTTTGGTGAAAAAATCGGCCATGCATATGGCGTTTTTATGATAATTAGCAAAAATAAAGCGTTTTGCTGCCGTATTCAAAAACTTGGTGCCCTTAACACTCAAGTGATTCAAGAGGTTTCACTCCCGTGCCCAGGGGGAGTTTCCATGGACACCCCCCTCCCCCAAGGTAACCCAACTTTTCCGAAGAATTTTTTTGCACGAAATATACCCCAAATCAGCAATAAAATTGGAAATTTTTTATTATTTAGCCTGCAAATTAGGGGCAAAACTTGTTTTAAAACCCGCAGAAAACTGTGCAAAAAGACGGGACCCCAAATTTCCATGAGCATTGCGCTTACTGAACATTGTAAAACTTATTTTTTGCTGATAACTACTTAGAAGACCAAAATTACCATATATTTAACACAAAACTTGCAGTTTTTAGGAGGCCAATTCTGTTTTTTTAATACGGGTTTGCAAAATACCGTCATTTTTCCAATAGAGTTTGTACAGTACGGTTTAGCACTTCGTCCACATGAATTGTTTTGTTTTGTTTTCAAAGCACATAAGGGTTTAAATATGTTTAATGTTACTCTAATTGTTCACTTTACATGTAATGTGTCACTTAGTGTTAAAAATCGTAACTGACAGAAGTTCCTTAATATTTATTTTTATTCGGCGATGGTGTCCCTCTCCTATTAAGGTCCTTTGGAACAAGTATTTTTCGTTTTTGGGCGGGAGAAATTACTTGCGCATTATAACGTCGTTTTTTGTTTTTTTTGTTTTTTTTTAATCGCCCATTGTTGAATATTGGGTACACCCGCTTTTCATTTTTTCCCCTGTTATGTGGGTGTTGAGTCCCCCATCAATGACCACAGTTTTTTTGGTAAAAAATCCAACGCATATGTTTTTTTTTCAGAAAGGGTCGCACATTGCTTTCCCCTCCCCTTTACACCAACGGGGGAGTACAATCAGTCATTATACACATAATTTAATATAATTCCCTGCCTACCGTATAAATATTCAGTTTTTGAATCCTAATTTTAAAGAAATGAAACAAATATTTTAACACCAAGAAGTTTGGGAACACTAAAACCTTTAAATAAATAATGAAAATACCCTTTGGGGATTATTTAAACACAATTAAAAGTCTTAATTAAACGGCATGATAGATCGCAGAAAATCGCTATCAACGTCATTTTCATCATTATTATTGATGTTAAAATTCTCCAACACGACTGACATCAATAGCAAATTAATTTTGGCAATATTTAATAATAAGTTAAAATACCCTTTGGGGTTTGTTTAAAACAAACATTAACAGTCTAAAAGTAAGGAGTGTTCATTATTTACGCCAGGGGGGATGGAGGTTTTCCGTCGTTTTAACGCTGTTTTTTCAGGTCCCCCCCTATCTCACGTGCTAAAATTTCCTGTCCCCCCTGACGAGTAGAAACAATTTCGATGTCCCCCCCTCGAATATTTTCTTATACATTCATAATTGGTCATATCACAGACATAAATCTTCAAAGACTGATTCATATATTTCAAATATAACCCTTTTTGTGTAATAATTAAATAGTCAACTAAACTAAAGATCTCACCTAAAATGCTCAATTCCAAAGTTTGCGCTGAATAGGGTTTTTGTTTTCATGCAGTAAACCATTACTGTCCAGTAATTACGGCCATAGGATACTGTGTATAATAACACAAAAATTCTGAGATCCGTATTTTTGTAACAAAGTTTGTGATTTTCTATAGGAATGACTTCGATTTGAGCTTAGCTATTTCACACAGTGCTGAGTAATATGGACAAGCTTGTTTATACAAAAAACCCGACATGTTTTGAAAATGAGGGCGCCCTCCTCGGGAAACTCTAAATCAGCCTATAAGGAATCGGTTGATTGCTTCCCTTAAGCTCCGCTTAAGTGCATTGCAGGGAATGATTTTTTTCTTGGAAGATAATTTCTAATGTACATGGCAGTGGTAACTTCTTATTGCTCCCATGAATAATTCATAGCTGTTTTGGAGAGAATTAACCTCTTTTAAAACGACAATATCACAATAAAATATTCTTTGACGACTCTTTTACTAAGATTTCTTTACTGTCAGAAATGGTAGACATCATGATATTGGGTGGGGCGTTATAGTTTAGATGGTCCTATCCTATCTGCATTCAAAAAGATCCTACAACACTCGTCACTGGTGCAAAATGGTCACAAAAGGTCTGCATGTTTTTGTCCGGTGTTCTACAAGTATCACTTGGGAAGAACATCTTTCACGTCTGGAGACTTTCCTGTGAAAATTTATAATTTTCACAATGAGGGCGAGGTAGTGGATGTGGTGCCCATGCAAGATGTTAAAAGTGGTGCCTGAGCGCGTAGCACGGCATAATGGGTGGGGTATACAGGGTCCCACTTTTGGGCCCTTACGGGGTACGGTGCTGCAGCTCCTGGAAGCTCTTTTGGGTTTTAGCATGTTTGTGTGCCTTCAGGAGCTCTCTGTTATCCATTATTTTGAAAGGAGATGATTATTTTTTAACAATAAATTGCTTTACTTTAGGCCAAAACGATCTTCTTTTTATGACTGAGCACTGGTCAGAGCACTGCCACTGGTAACTCGTGGCCTTTGACGTTGTAATCACGTAAGTAAACTATTGATGTGACATGCCTTTCTAATAATGAAATGAATAAAACAAGCAATTGGAAAAGTTGGTAGTAAGCACTATGAGCTATTAAAACCTCAATTCCCTTGGCCAACATTTCAGTAGCTTTCTTCACTTGATGATTTAGAAAATACACCCTCGTGTTTTTTGGGTATGATATATGATACCCTATCACACAAGGTCAGTTAATGTCAATGTATGTACAAGTACCACCCACTGAACTGTGTTGCTTGGTGGATGAGCATATGTAACTCAGAGTGACGAATGGTAAGATGTTAAAGTTTGCCCCTAGCAGTAGTGCGGGCAATAATGGGTGGGGTACAAGGGTTCCACTTTTGGCCCCTGACGGGGGTCCAAGGGGGGGCAGAGCCCCCCGAAGCTCTTGGTTTTTAAGTATAGTTGAGTGCCTCCAGAGAGCTCTCGTTATCTCATTACATTGAAGCACATTAAACTATTTATGAACTTTAATATTTCTTACAAAATGATTCTATTTTTCAGTGACTGAGCACTGTGGGAGCACTGTCATTGTATCAGTGTTGTGAGTCGCGTTTATACTATGGGGTTTGTTGGTAAAAGGAATTATTGTGCCTTCCTTTCTCCAATTAATACAGATCCAATACCACAAGCAATTGGAAAAGTTGGTAGTAAGGGGAATGCCTAACTTAAGATGCTAATATGATGATGATGATGAATAATACACAATTGTTTATTATATCAGAAGAATTATGGGTTTACGTATTTGAATCTGCAAACCTAGGATTGATTCTCAGCTGGAATACTTTTTACATGGTTGTCTATTATTGTGATAGCACAGCTCAAATCATTTATTTTAAATTCTGTCCATCATATGCTACCAAATTTTCATATCACCTTTTATATTTAATGCCCTCTGATTTTATTTTATCTGCTATGGGTTGAGCATGGATCCCATCATGGATACAATATACAGAGGCCAAAAGTATTGATAAAGGTCCTTGTTTCGAGTCCCCACTATAGCCCAATGTTGTTCTGCTGGCCCTTGAGTAAAACGCTTACCCTCATTACTCCGGGGTACCACATTATTCAATTCTGGAAGGTACAGACTCGCTTGTGCTGGGAGAAGTGGCGAACCCCCCACAGCCAAAATAATATGGAGGAGTCTGCCCAACGCTAAGAAGAGAGATGGGCATTCCGCGCACCAGCTTGCTCGGCACGACTTTACCTTTTTTGTACTTCCATAAAATTCCCAGTTGTGCTATGTGATCTCAATTAGTTAATGTTTGCCATTCATTTATACTGTGAAAGTTAATACAAGGCATTCAAATTGGGGCAATGGGGCACTTACATATTCAAAAATCACACGTTATGATTATACGAAGTTTCTGTCATACCTGATGCATTTCATAGAAAAGGTACATTTAGTGTAACAACAGTGGGTATGTCAGGTCTTTGAACTGCATTAAAATGTACTTGTAGCTTAAAACAAAGATTGGATTAGATTAATGGTTTTTACATATCGGTTTTCTTTTTGTCTCTGTATGTGAAAACATTAATGTGATATTTTTGTGACAAGGCATAAAACTATACGGATCTACAACATCCCTGATGCATATATATTTTGAAATTAACCTACAATTTTTAGCTGCCTTTTCATAGCTATATCTAGCATCTTTCTAGCCTCTTTACCATCATAACCTCTTTATAAGTTTTTATTTTTATGAGATCAGTCTTATTCAAATGGTCAAAAAAACAAATTTGTACTTAGTTTCATAAAACAGACAGTTCATTTTTTCTATTGATGGCTTTTAAACAAAAATTTTGTGTCCCCCCCCCCCGTCTCTGCACAAAAAAATTCGTGTCCCCCCTCATGTTTAAAAAAATTTACTGTCCCACCCCTGATTTCCTCCAATCCCCCCCCCCCCCCCCCCCCACCCCCGCGTAAATAAGAACGCTCACCAATACATACCATGGTAACTTCGCGAAAATGCATCACGTCAGGTTGTATCCATATTTTTGATGTAAAAATTCCCCAACAACGATCTTGGCCAGATCAATTTATTTTTTTTTATTTCACGATCAATGCCTGCGTGCCATCACGAAAGATACAATAACACATACGCACATACACAACTTATTAACAATTTGATATCGTTTTTAACTCTTGGTCTCAAGGAGGCACGGATGATTTTATCTAGGTTTTCACTGGAGATGGCCAGCGCACGAAAGGATTGAAAACAATGGAAAATTAAAGATGACATTCTTCCTTGTCTATCTGTGAACAAGTTGTTTGAAATTTCAATCACATTATAAGCTTTCATAATGTAAAGATAACGTTCTGATGTATTTCGATATCGATGGGCGTCTTTCCGACTAATAACCTTTAGCACTTTCTGTTTTACTCAATTTGTGCTAATTATGCTAATTTTGGCACAAAAAAATTAAAAACAATCAAAAATGTAGTTATGACCCTTTCCACTTCATATTTCGCTAAGTACGTAATTATTTACAAAAGTAAATGAATACGCATAATTTAATATATATTTCAAGTATAAAGGCTCGATTTATTGGCAGAGTTATTAGCTAATTAGGCCTATTAGGTGTAGATAGACTTTGTTGCACTCACAATTGATTTATGGCTGCAACAAATTTATGTTGCAACAAAGTCGTAACTGTAGATTCGACTTTGTTGCACGACACGGGAAATCATGTGTGTAGTTTACGCCACTTGAATAGCACTTACTTCTTAATTAGTCGACCTTCATTGGAAAATAAAATATTATAAGATATAGGAAAAATACATTTTTTAATCGGTGTAAGCATTAAGTTTCATTTTAAAAAATCACAAACAACGAAAACCAAAAAATACTTCTCCTGTAAAAAAATCATGAAAATGTATATACGACTTTGTTGCACTCCACATAACGCTCTATCAATATATGTGAAACCATCTAAAAGCTTGTAGTTATTATTTTTAGTTTGGTGCAAAGATCCTCAATCGGTTATGTATAGTCCGAGCTACAGTCGTTTGAATCAAGTAGTTGGTTTTTGCCCCTGTCCACGGATTCACATTAAAATGAACTCCGTATTTCTTGAATAGCGCGCGTGTTAACTAAGCTAACAAGCTGGCCCCCCGTGCAAGAAGTGAGAGATAAACTCATAGGTTATAGAAGTGATCTATCTGTCAATATCATTTTTGACAAGTGTTTTTCAAACGCCATTTTTCTAACAAGTCCATCGATAATCCTATCAGAAGATGAAAGATACCAATAATTTTTTCAATCATGCTAAAATGAGCATTTCATTTGATAAGATGGCATGCACATTCGCAGGTACTTGAAAATGTAAAACATTGCAAAAATTCTGCTGGAAGTGACAGCATGCTCATGACTAAATTTGCTTATATCGCCTATGGAGAAAGCCGATTGAAAAATTGATTTTATAAAACAAAATATACTATTTAAGACGTATTCATGCAGTTGTGGGAATAATTGGTCCTCTCCTGTGTTAATATTAATCAATTAAAATTGCATAATGAAAACCGCGCGAAAAAAATATCGTTCCTCGTACCCACGAGTGCTCATGCCGCTCACCAAAGTTCGAACCTAACAATTTGACTTTTAACGGTTATATACGTCATTGGTTCCTAAGTAACATCATTTGAAACATATAGGAACTGATACATATATCAGTGCTGGAGGAAATTGAAGAATCATACCATATCAGGAACAGACATCAGGGACAACCTTTGATGTTTAAAGTTTGTCTCTTTTGTAGACCAAATATGCCACATCTTGAAACAAAAGTGTTTCAAATAAAACTTACCACTACAACTGGCTTTTGCACCTTTAAGAGAACACTTATTTGACATACACATAGACGTACCGTATGGGTCTATTTTGGGGAGTCATTGACTCAGTTGGCCGCTGTGCATTCAAAATGGAATCCGTGGAGGGGGGAAAAGGCTGAATACTTGATTCAAAAGACTGGAGCTTGGTCTATACTTGCGATTGGATTAGATATTTGCATTAACACTTAAGTGCCTAAGGTGTTTTCATCAAACTTTTCACACGTCCCGAGGGATTTTCGAGGAAACTCTTACCACCTTTGAGGGGGGAATAAGACAAGGACCACAGGTTGCAATATAAAGGAGTTCCGGTTATGGCTGGAAATTAGGGGCAAATCATTGTTTCGAATGCGTCAAAATCGCCTCAAAAGGAGTATGATGTTTCCGCGACCGTGCTCAACAGCATTACAAATGCAAATCATTTTAATGTTTATATCGCTCTAGAAGGCCCAATTTACATAATATAACACAAAATTACCATTTTGTACTTTTTGTATTTTTTGTGGGGGCAGTATATTGCCATAGGTTTGTACAGCAATGGAGCACGTCGCGCGATGATGGAATCGCTTCTTTTCGCACATAACGGGTTAATTATTTTTTGTGATTATGTAATTTGTTTCATGCATATGAACATACATAACGCAGAAAAATATTTCTGGCAACAGGTTTGTTAATTTTTATTTTTAAAATCCACACTCCCGTTGGTGCCTAAGGGGGGGGGGGGGTTTAGGGACCCAAGCTAATTAGTCATTAACGGGCAAGAAAATTTAGTAAATTTTTTTTTTATGGAAAGAAGCGCACCAATAAGTTACACAATTACAAAAAATTAGAGTTTGAAAAATTTTTGAACGAGTGAGAATCGCCAAAAAACAAATATTGTGGTCCTTGGAACCCCCCCCCCCCCCCCCCCTTAGGCACTGAAGTGTAAAGGATAATGAAATGGGCATTCCATGATAGCACATAATTATGGTTAGATATAGTCATTTAAATTCAAAATGGCGACACAATCAGGGTTCAAGTTTTTTGACTCACCATGTATTTTTTAAATCTAGATATAGCTACCACATGGTACACAATCATGTTATCCCAAATGTGATTTGTAACCTTGTCTTAACTGCAATACTTTTTTGTACACGGATTACCAAGGGAGGGTTACCCCCCCCACCCCCCTCGATAATCGTTATAAACAGGGATGTATATTTTCCGTAAATTTCCTGAATTCAGGAAATGGATTACTCGAATTGTCCGCAATTTAATTTATGTTTTAGCGTTTTGGGCCCATTGGCCCAAATTTACGGCGATTTTTCAAGATTTCATCACTACTTTCAGGATTTGTTAGTTGCACCTCATTAATCCCTGTATAAAGCACCCGATGCTTATGATTTTTGATACCGTGGATACGCTATGGTCCTCCGCTTTTCATTGATACAAAAAACAAGTACCCGCCTACAATGACGTCATGAGTCGCGAGTCGGCCAAATTGGCATTCCCACACACTCTTAAAAAGTCCTAATTTTACCAGACTTTACCTTTTAAATTAGGTAAACCCTAATTATTTCACATTAATGTTCACGCTTTATTACCTATACAAACAATTGAAGCCAGAAATGTAAATAACAGTGGTAGAAAATAATACTAACATTTTGAAAACGGGTAGTATTTATACGCTGATCGTTATTAGATTTTCCGTAATATTACGTTCTTGTATACATTCCTTGTTTTTAATGTAATGAATATGAACTATGAAAAGTTGTTTTACCTATAAAAAATTGTTTCAATAACGTATTAAGTACGTCATTAAAAAAATGCAAAATCTTATTTTCCCTATCATTTTAAAAA
>JAMKCH010018170.1:0-22231 GCA_023653785.1 Ophioderma brevispina
GTAATTAATCATTTAGAGCCGATCTTCTCTCTTCTTACCACTGACAACAATACAGGTATTCAAATTCTGTAAAACAAGCCAACACCTGATAATTCCAAATCTGCTAATTGCCAATATTTCCTGCATAAAACCACACTAAATAGCACCATTACCATACACACAAATTGCATAGCCCAATATACTACTGCCAGTGCTAACGACTTCTCCCTGTTCCTCCGACATAATTCCAGTCCACTAATGGGTTAGACTTCATCAGTCTTCCAAGTCAAAGTTCACGCCAATGCACACAGTCTACAAGTAAGCCGATCCCCCGTGCCCACTGGGAACCCCAAACACCCGCCGCTATTGCTTGCAATAATCATCACCGAAACTGTTACATTTTCATTGCGCCAGTTAGCGGCATCCCTTTGAAATGTGAAACCGCGTTAGCCCATCCCTTAATAACAGCTATCAACTGCCGCTATCTCCAAACTCTCTCATATTTCTGCGTGAAGTTTTTAATTCAGCTATGCTTTGAAAAAATTTGGCAATAATGAACAAAAGCCCCCCAAGACCAGACTGGCAAGACAGCCCAATTGCCAGAGGTCTTAGTTCCTGAAGATCCAATTTTAATATGCAGACAGTGGTTGCTCAAGCAGATAATGGGAACTGGATTGCTAACGGTAGTTATCAATTCCTCACATAAGTTCCCAATGAAATTGGATCTTAACAACATGCCAACTCTTAAGGAAATTACCAACTTCAATATTCTCTCTTCTTTTATTGAAAAATCAGAGGAACAACTCACCATCTCTCAGTACAAAGCTGCAAACAGAACTTCATAAAACACCAACTCACTTGTGCATTCAAGGTTAAGATTTGGTTTTGGATGAGTAATTCTCACTTTCTCCATCTCTCTCTTGAGCTAAAAATACTGGCAGTTTTTCATTTGAAAAATTATAATTAAAAAAAAACCATTTAGATTCTGAATTATCTGTATTTAAGTTTCACATTCATAACTTAATCAGTTTTGATACAAGAGCTAAAAATTTAATTTTCTAATCCTCACAGAATACTGTGTAAACTTAATATCAGTCTACCAAAATGGGGGCTCCTTTTTGTTCATATTAATATCCAAACCAAGTCTTTCAGGCCAAGAAAAATGAGAGAAATAGCAGCTTTCTTCAGACACCAAAATTTTGAACACACTATTGCTACCATAGTATGTTTACCTCAGTATGACATTATGACCTTGGCCTCTTCTAGTGTTAACTCACTGGACTTTATGAAAGGTCGCATTTCATCTTATTGTTACATTATGACCTTGTTCTTCTCTAGTGTTAACTCAATGTTCTTAATGAAAGGTCACATTCAATATAATTACATGCAATGACAATATCCATGCACAGCAATTATCTAATCATATGTGTTTAAGGCCTTACAAACTTTGGGCAAATTGAAATAATGATATTTTACATCAAAAAATTCAAGACTCTAAACCCAATTTTCACATCTCATGATCAGTAAGGAAAATCTTTACACCCAATTTGCATCAGTATTTTCACTCATTAACACCCACTTGATAAACTCTGGCTAATTGGCATGGCCAAGTCTTGGCTGAATTGTCATCAAGTGGTTTACTTCTTAACTTCCTGGATAATTAACCCGCTGACCAGGGTCGGGGTGCGGGTCTTCAAAAAAGTGGACTTTTTTGGGAAAAAATGGACCTAACACCCTAAAATGGTCCATTTTTGGACGTTTTGAACATCTCATCACCAAAAAGTGGACCTTTTCCTCATATTTTCTCTAAATTTTGGACCCTCTTTATCCAAAAAAAAATCGGCAAAAAGTGGACCTCCCCCCCCCCCCCGCATATGGGCCTGCCGCTGACCACTACACCTGCCTTTCATACATCATTTCTTATTGGCTAATTACATCATATATTCATTTCATTAACCAGTTGAAATGCACCTTACAAATATTTAAGCTCCAGCCTACGGCATTCTCATAAGTACATTATCCTGATTCCAAAATTGAAAAAAAAAGATTTGCCGTAAATTGAAACCAGTGTTTAAAAATTCTCAAGACTGGAAAAATATCGCAAGGCATTGTGGGAAAAATGGATGCGACCGCAGCAATTGCGTGTTCACTTTTCGTATCTATGAGCACCGAAGTACCCGATAAAAATGTTCAATTTTCTCGCTAGGTTCCATAGGTTCAGACTCAATTACGATACATATTTGAAACTAAACAAAGTGATGGACCCTCTGATGCAAAAACATCAATAGACCCCCTTTGTTTTCTTGAGATATTTAAGATTTAGATTCATTTACACACATTCTCTATGGGGGACTGATAATGTTAATCTCTCACACAGTACCAAGTTAGATAATATCTTTCGCAGTCTGTGGCACAGACTACACCATGGGAAAATACTTTCCGAACCGCTGTAGCTCTAGTCCTCTTCAGCATTACTACCATTTTTATGGTGTTGTTGATTGGCTCAAAATATCACATCAGTTCCAGGGTAACCAACCAGCAAACAGTATTCATACAGGGTGAGTAAAAAAAAACTTGACTGACCCGGATTGTGTCTGCCATTTTGAGTTTTTAAATAATATATATATAACGTATGTGATATCATCGGAAAGCCTATTTCATTATCTTTAATTTGCTGCAAAGATAATTCCAATCGGTTAAGTATAGGCCGAGCTACAGTCTTTTGAATCAAGTAGTCCGGTTTTCACCCTATCCACGGATTCCCATTTGAATGCACGGCGCCCGACTAAGCAAATGTGATTCCGTGGACAGTGCAGAAACGCCTGATTGATTTCAAACCAACTGTAACTCGGTATACCTAACCGATGAGAATGATTTTTGCAGCAAACTCAAATTAAAAAGATAATGAACTAAGCTTCAGTGATGATATATGTACTTGCAAAATTCAAAATGGCGGGACACCAACAGGGTCAAGTTTTTTTTTTACTCACCGTATATGGGGAGAGCAGCAATCAATAGAGTGCACTATTTGTGCGCAATAACACCTTATTAATTCTGGCACTGGTGAAATTGTGTTGAGGTGTCATTAATTCACACAATCATTTCCATTTCTGCAATTACTTAGTGGGGGAAACAGCTAAAGTAGTGGTGCTATAAAATAAACAAGATTCAAAATAAAAACCTACTTTGACAAAAAACTTGATACTGCTACAACGTGACACATGCATGGGCAATAATGGAGATGCATTAAACTAAAAAATGCAGACTTCTAACTTGAAAATGTCACACAGTAAACCTTATAAAAAGTTTAAAATAGTTTAATAAAGGTCCCATGGTCCGATCGCTATGCCTCATCCCCAGGACCCCAGCTTTTATCAGAAGTGTCAAAATGTGGTGTAGAAGAAAACTACTATTTTTGCTCATTTACCCTGTAAAATCTCAGAGCAAAGGCGTTTGGTTTGATGTGATGAGCGGAAAAATATGCCCTATTTTGGTTGACCAATATCTATATTTGACAAAGTACTCTATGGGATTACAAAATCCTGTTTATAACTCTTGCTTCAAAATGGGTTGACTATCATCCATGTGAAACCTTACAGATGGGTTTTGAAGTCCCGTAGATGAAATTCATAGACAAATGATCGGGTCATCCCCCCCTTTAATGGAGGCTTATCGGGGCGGATCAGTGATTTGAAAAACGTCAAAATTACCGGGGGATGAAGGCGAAACTTGTCCAAAATGGGCTGATTTTATACAAGATGGGGCAGACTTACCGGGAGGTGCGCGCCCCCTCCACACCCTCCCTAGATTCTGTGACTGTTTATCATGATGAGATCAGAAATGACTAATGGTTGTATAAATTTCAACTTTTAATGCTCCGGTTTTACTCTGCGGTGTGCATAAGTGCTTTTTTTTTTGTTACAAACTTTGTGCCCACAAATTTGTGAGCTAACTTGATAACAAAAATTATTGGATAAAATTTATAAAACAAGTTCTGTAAATTTCTTCTGGCAAGTTAGAGCTAGAGACTACGCAATCTCTGAATAAGCACTATTGTTGCATCAAGACGGTTTACTTTTTCATTTATTTTTAAGTTTTGACAGTTTCTTTGTTGAGGAATGGTTAACAAACACAGGGCAACCCTTTACATTAATATAATTTTTTTCCTTATATACCCATCACACATACACCCACATTGATCCACAACAATCTGAAAATAAAACTACAAGCAAATCTAGTAGTTACTGCTGATACAGATGGATTCCATAAACCACCTGACATGACTAAATACTTGCGAGTGTATCATAGTGGGCGATTTATCAGATGGTTGGGACTGAGTTTTACTGTATGCTACATGTACAAGATTTGATCTGCTAAAAATAGGTTTGTATCTTGCCACTGCCATGAGGAAAAAACAAGCTAAGAATAATTAAGTAAATGCCCAGAAAAAGTGATTAAAAATAGTTTTGGCTGTGAGCTTGAGCCACAAATTCGTTGAGTTAACATGTTAACCCCCAGGGTACAGCCAATTGATTGGTTAGGATAGGGTCATGTGATGCAATTGGCCAATCAGAAATGGGGTTAGAAAGCTTTAAAGGTACATGGAGTATACAAGGTCTATTTGGATTGGTACTCAAAGGTTATCATGTTACATCAAGAATGAGTTAATCTGAGAGGCTCTATGAAAGGTGTAGAGTCACCAGGAAGTTGGGGTATTTCCTATTCCCAAATGAAAAAACATTTGTTTGTTGCTGAAAAGACAGAAGAAACTAAAAACTGTTAATAGTGTTATTTTAAAACGGTCCTTATCTTTGAATGCCTGAAAAGTGATAAATTCTATTTTAAAGACCCATTAAATCAGGGTTTTACACAATGCTGGCAAATATAGGATTGGTACACGTTGGCAATACAAAACCAAGCCTTGCTTAACTTCCAAACCTGCTGTGATTTTCTGTTTTTTTTTTTTGTGTTTTGTAAAAGCACCCTCAGCATCAGGCACCCTTCAGCAAAATTTACTTCAGTATCTGCGCCTTTCTTATACCATGGGAAGGTTAAAATGGCAGGAAATGTAAAATGTTTCATTTTAATTACCGTGTGTTCATTTGAAAAGTAAACATCTCAAAAATAATCCTAATTACAACAGTGAAAGAAGTTGTTATCCCCATAAATCTCATACACGATCTCCTACAGGGAAGTCGTGGAAATTTTTAAGAGTCCAACGTTATGCTTTTTGCCAAAATAGTACAAAATAAGTAATGCCCCAACAACGAAAAATTATATTTTTTTTCAAAGTGAATGACAAACAACAAATTGTTCTGACAAGCAACAAAATTACACTCCAAGCCTAAACCCTCAAATTCCAAAATCAAATTGAAAATATTCAAGTTTGCAAGGGTATCATCCATTAATTTCTTGTCTGCAAAGTCACTTCTTACGCAATAGCGTGGCATTGTAAGTCGTGTTCTTAGTAAATGTTATACCTAACAAATCTAACATGGGGCAAAGCTATTGCAGATGGGGACCTTCTTGCACTGTATGTTACCTGTCACTCGTAAACCAACAGGTGTAATTGAAAGTCATACATGTTGAGGCTTTTTGCCTCATTACGCATGCTTGATATAGTGGAATTTCTGCTTACAGATATTTTGCGATTTAAACGGTTTGCTAAATGCGCAAGAATTAATTTCACAGTATGACAATTCCCCAAGCAATACAATCTATTGCAAAAAAAGTGATTTTTTGCGGTTTTAAAAAAAATTTGCATTTTTATGTTCACTTGTGAAATTCGCAAAATAAAAACCTCCGAAAATTGCACATATACGGTACTAAAAGGGGAATATTTTGGTGAGCTGAGTTTTCACAAATTGAGACAAGTAGGTGAAACTGCCACAGCGAGAAAAATGGGCCCATTTTATTTTTCCCAAAAAAAAGAATCAGTTTTCTAAAAAGAATCTGAAAAAATTAAGATCCTATAAAGGTGATCTGCATGGTGTTGTTGTCTTCTCAGTCTTCACCACCCTGCTAAGGACGTGACATGGGCACAACATATCGTTAAAATCTTTTCCCCTTCAAAAGTTCGCCCCACTCAGTGCATCTTGAATGCATCCCTTGGACTTCAAATTCATACAAGTTCACGGGTCCTCCTACATCAACCTGCACCCTTAGTTAATGCACAGAGCCTCAGAATCTGTTTGAGGCACGAAAACTTGCTCCTCACATCATGCCCATGCATAATTCACAAATCACAGGCAACATACCCGATCCCATTACACAAAGGTCAATATCTTGGGCACCCCTTGCTTGCTGCAGGGTCAATGAACTGTGCCCTTAAACATGAGATTATTGTGCAAATATAGGGCCTTTATAAAAGGAGGTCCGGTGCTGTGTTGACAGTGTATGCCGCACCCACACCATCTGGGAGGAGATGTGAGAATTTTAGAGTTGTTAATTTGGGAGTATCTTAGGTATAGAGTTTGAACAAGTTGGAACAAAAAGCAGGATCACCAAACTTGTCATATAAACACTGACCAAGTCCCCATGAGGTTTACACAGATTGAGGTCAAAGGTTTATGTATGTAGATTAAAGGGTCATTCTGTAATCCTCACATTATGAAGTGTAACCTGTGCAATGTTACACATTTTCTGATTGCGATGCATGAGGGGCAGGCTAGCCTTTTATCAAGGCTTTGATTATTTTATTCATTTGTGTGAGTCCCGCCCTCCCTGACCGCTCTAAGTAGAGTCGTAATCAAAGCCTTTTCGCAAATATTTCCTTTTTCTTTGTACTCATTGTGTTTCGGGATATTTCTTCCGAACCTATAGCGATCGTTGATTGGTCAATGATGAGTCATCGTTTCGCTTAAAATAGTTCCTAGAATACGAGTTATTGGCACTGATCAATAACCATTCAATTAATGGTTTTTGGTAAACCGATTCAAAACAAAGCATACCGGTGCTAATACAGCCATGATCCCTGATCAGTGCTTACAGCTAGCTGGGAATGTAAAATGGAACACTTTTGCTGCTGTGAAAACGGCACGATGAAAATCATGTGGAATTACATCATGCATCGTTTTGTCAGTGGCACTGTGTAGAATGTAGGATCCCGGTGTAGGATTATTCGAGCTCGCTACACGACGGTACTGGGCTGATATGACCTATCATGTAAAGGGTAAATTTGAGCTACGGCTAGTGTAGCTACGTGATTCGCTTACTATAATTTGAATTTTACAGTCATTGTAGTGACGATTTGCATTTTACACGTTAGTTTCTTGCATCGTTCAGGCCATGGTGTCGGCCGAAAGTTTAGCCCTAATTGTGCAGTAATGCCTGTCAAGACATGGTAAGATCCCGAGGTAAGTTCATGTATAGACTAGGATGTGCGTGATGTCCCCTTTACTTCTCGGCGTGAATTTGTGACTAGACCTTCATTTCTGGCTGAATTTTTGGATGTTCGCCACACGTCACATTTGCTTGGCATGTTAACACGGTCAGGATTCATCATTTCCATGTCTGTGAGTGGTAATTTTGACTGGTTACTGTAGTACGAATTTGATAAAATGACTGGGGACCGGTTTTATGCCCTAGTCCGTCCTCATATCAGTGTGTTGCAGGGGAGGTAGGAATAACTTTTACTAGCTTTTACTGGGACTTTTATTTCTGCAGAGCTGGCTACAACTAGCCCATCTGCCACGCAATCTCACATACCGTAAGGACTCAGCTCGCCCTCGCAGCTTGTCAAGAACTTCGTCGGGTGAACTATTTTGCTTTGAATCGTAGCTAATTAGGCCGTGCAAAAATCGAGATGGTAATTTTGACGGGCGACGTCATCGAAATTGGCAAGTATCTGAAAACGTTGTCATCGATGAAATTGGGCGGTTGCTTACGATGACGACATACTTTGATTGACACATTATGCTTGCACAGGGAACATACCATGTCCCAAAGACCGCCTCGCTTCGCGCGGCCTCACGCCTCGCGTTTCGACACGCGCCGTCGGCGCGCTCACGGTTGTGGGATAAAAATGCGAGGCATCTTTGACAAAGACTAGGGGCAGGCAAGACATGTGGTTCGAGAACTAGCTTGTTAACATGCTCACCAATGTATAATCAACACCTGAAACGAAGCCAAAACTGCCATCTCTACGTACAACTCATCAAAGACATGAACTGACATACAAAATTAACCAGGGTTAAAGTTCGGTTGTTGTAGTAATGGGGTCATTGTTTCATGTGATCACAAGTCATCCCACTTTCATCATCATTATGTGTTGTTCATCCCTATCGTCATCAGTTTCTTCAGGCGATGAAGATGATAACAGCAGGGATTGTTGCTATAGCAATGATGATAATCAGGTGGAAGTGATGATAGTAAAGGATGATGTTGAATCATATAGCCTCACTTAAAACTTATGTCTTGTACATTAAAACTACGTCACTTTGTAAATATACTTGATATTAGTCAGGGTTAAATTGTTAATATAGGGCTGTGACCTACCGGTATGACGTTTTTTTTTTTTTCCCGGGGTACTCGTTTGATTTTCGGCGAGTACCCGGGTTTAACCCCCGAAACTCCTGATGCAAAATTCGGTCACCAAGTTTTAGAAGAAAAAAATCTCCCTGACAATACCTACCTTCAAATATTTCCAGTTTTTGAATTTAACAGCGATGAAAACACACCTGTTCTATGTATTCATAAGAAGAACTCTTTATTTACTACAAATCGTGTACTTTTTATTTAAACTTTATTTCATCCTAACGCCATTCACAAAGTAAAAACCGATCGTGGAACACGCGCGGTCAGCGGGGGTTGAACAAATCGGCTGAGATTGACGTAACAACCCCGTAGTACAGCTATTACCACTTACCGAGCTGACCTAAACAACACGCGGTGAAATGGAATTTTCCATCAGAGTGGTGGAGGCCTCAAAGAATATGCAATGTGCTGTAGCCTAGGTAATTTGTATTGCTTATTTGCGTTAATACAGCGGCAAACACTTTACATCAGCGATATATCAACGTTTGCATCAAATCTTGGTATACATTATGGATCTATATGTTTTCCATTTGCAGTATGTAATATTGTTCGTGGACTCTTGAGTAGTAAAAGTCTGGAAATGAAAATTTTAAAACTTATATTTTTTTAAAAGTGACGTTCGGGAAACCCGCCTCGATAAATTCTGTCCCGGGTAAGACGTAAACGGGCAGGTACACGGGAATATGTCACAGAGCCCTAGTTAATATATGCCTCTGTTCACTAATGCATTGACATGATATAACATGATATAACCTCTGGGTTACCAATCAATCGTTTGTTATCAATTTTGTCTCTGATTGGCTGCACAGGACTCAACAAAAATTACGATTTCTGTTAGTTTATGCTTGGACTAAAGAGGGAGGGAACAATTCTACAAACAACTCTATAGTGGTGGTGGCGGCCAAGAATCCCAATTTTAGCTGTCGTCATTGGTTAACACTAAAAGCGAAATCTTGAACATTGTCAATTCCTTATTTTTATCAAATTGACTATCCAAAACTTCCCCCAACTCTCACTCCGCAAACCTATCATTCAACTACGTTGGAACATGACTCGCGACTCAACTCCCACCCTACTCTAAACTCGCAAATGTCCAACTTGCCACTCAACCAGCCCCATCTGGATGAAAATAAGGAATTGGTTTGACCTGCCACAGAAAGGTCACCATAAAATTAAAATGCAAGATCTCACTCTACAAGGCTTGTCCTTACTTGAAAGAATGAGTGAATGGATGCACTCAAGGGTGGCTGAAAGTACTTCAGACACAGCTAACAAAATAGATGGAAGGAATTGAGAATTTCACCTTGGTCGTGGTTTGGTCACAAAAGAAGTGTGTGTAACTGAATACCTGGTAACTTTTATTTGTAGAAGAGGCACAGTCAAAATTTAAATCATGTCTTATCCTCTTTAAAGGAACCACGACATAGAAATTACATAGTACAATATATAGGTATAAACATAGAAAGCACTTTTGAAAACAGTTCATCATGTTATATGCAATAAGGTCATACGTGCATTAGTTTGCATTGCTTATGTTGTGCTGGCCATGTATTAGGATAACTCTCATTTATCTTTCCTTGGTCAGTGCTCTTGAAATGGTTCTTCGGTGCCCGTTGGTAAAAATGGGGAATCCAGGAAGCTCCTTCCTGGGAAATTTGAACCATTTGGAGGGAAATCTTGCCTTTTCAGTAAAGAAATATAAAAATGGTGGGAAATCTATAAGAAATGTGACCATTTTCCCGGGAAATATGCATTTTTTTCCGCCCGTTCAGGCGACTCAGTCGCCTTAAGTTTGAAGACCCCATTACAGTCCCTGAAGACCCATTTCAAGAGCCACTGACTCAAAGACGTGGCATAATAGTATGTTTTGAATGGAATTTCTGATCTGACAAATGGCAGTTATTGCACTAATGACCGTTGCATTCACTATGACCAGTTTCAATTTTAAAAAAGCAAAATAACCAGAAATGACCTGACAAAAAGGGGCCATAATAACCAGCTCATAATTTCGGTTGTGAACATCATCAATTTATAGATTTTTTATTATTGGAGTAACTTCCTACACAAGAGGCTTACTCAATTCCTGTTTCTGTTGATTGGTGTGTACTGGTATTTGTTGTCAACAATGCTCATTTTGTGTCCATACAAATTGGAAAATCAAGTTGTCAACAACACCCTGCCATGATACCTGTTTAACGAAAAAAGAAATTAACTTTAGGTAACCTTTTGGCTCTGTTTGACCACAAGTGATAACCAGGTTAATGACAGGATCAACATGTTTACCAAAAATCTCCAATAATCCCCATTTGACAGCAAAAATCATGAAACAGCAAGCTCTATTATAGTAAAGTTCCATACTTATTCAACAATTTCATAATCCCCCACAAATTTCAAACTACCTGAAGAAATCACAGCAACTCAGTTATCATGCACATTAAGAGATCCAAGAAGACATCGAACCTGTGGACACACACACGCATACCCACACATGTTGCCAAACCCGCGATTTGGTAGCCTAATGGGGCGACTTGGGAAGGCTTACCGCCCAATTTTTTAGTGCAATTTCAATTTCTTCATCAAATTTTTAGTACAGGTTTCTATCCATGGGACTTCCGGTGTTGCCCGCGACTTTTAAGCGATTTGGCCTGGTGACTTTCCGACCCCATTTAACACGATTTGGGCAAATTATTTTTGGCAACCCTGTAGTCCGTACCCACTTTCATGTGACATCATCCGCTCACTTTACAATGCATTGTGGGGGATTGTGAAATTGGTGAATTTGATTGAGCAAGGAATTCTGGGAAGGCACACCTCTCTACAGTGGGAGTTCACCTTATGTCTCAGAGCTTACATTTCTTCTCACTCACAACCCCACACTGGGGATCCATGCGATTATGTACCACTCCACTAAATCAAACTTCAGCTCCCATGCCTACTGGCACAAGTTGACCATGCAATGAACTGGTCAGACATACTTATTTCTTTTTTATTGTACCACTTATGCTCCATTTCCTACAGTTACAGTAATTACTAGTTATTTCTACTCGCAGTAGTAATTACCAGACATGCTCAAGCAGCCACCTGAAACTTTCACTTGAACAAAGTTTCTACTGAGAGTCCTGGTTGAGGATGAGTTCACACTTAATACCAAAGAGAATAGAGCGTAGTCTTCAATTTGTCCTGATTGAGTTCAGCTAGACTACTGTATAAGTGGAAATTTTCGTGAGGTTTTTATTTTTGCGAATTTCACGAGTGAACATAAAACCGGGAAAATAAAAACTCGCGAAAATAACTTTTTCCAATAGATTTTTATTGATGTCAATACCATGAAATTAAATTCTCGCGTATTTGTCAAAACCGTTAAAATCGCGAAAATATTTGTACGCGAAAATTTCCACTTATACAGTACTTCCGATTCCAGACAATCAATGGCACCCCATCCAAAACAATATTCTACACCAAAGCATGATTATGATATGGCGCTGCCCGTGCACGATACAGTACAACGCAACTTTTCATTTTCTCCGATAGTTAGTCATGAATACAATATGATCTGGTGGTAAATATTCTTGCAGAGGTACTGCTGGAGTCAGTGATAAACAAAGACCTTTCTTATAAATTTGTATCATGAAACACATAGCGTGTTTCTATTGAGCAGACGGTATTTATCCAGATAAAAATTTTTCCGGTTGATACTGAGAATAGCCGATAGTGCGAAGTTTCTATTGAGCAGCGTTTTCCGGAAAATGTGACCGACCGTCACAGCCTGTTACTTTTACCAGCTAAAGGTGATCTGCACAGGTCAACCGCGTTGTATTGTGGTCGTGACCTCGCCGAACTGTCAGATCAAAGATGGTGGGAAGAGCGAATGTCCTTAGTCTAATGCCAATTTTGAGTTTTAATTCATCGGTAAATGATTTTTTTTTTTTTTTTTTTTGGTGTTGAGGGTCTGTGTGTGTGCTGCTTATGGATACTCTGCTGTCACACTAACAGCACACACACAGTGTGGAGGTTCTGTGAATGTACTGTTAGTGTGACTGCAGAGGTCCCATAAGCAGATACTTAACAGACATATGACAGGGCTACATTGTGTGTACTGCTAGTGTTAATGCAGATGGTTCATAAGTAGACCCCGCCAGACATATGTTTGGGTTACTCAAGTCCCTTCTATCCCCCAATGTGGTTCCTATGAGGTATACTGTAGTCACCTACTGTGTCCCTAATGTAGTGGATAACTCTATTAGCGTGTTTCTATTGAGCAGACGGTATTTATCCAGATAAAAATTTTTCCGGTTGATACTGAGAATAGCCGATAGTGCGAAGTTTCTATTGAGCAGCATTTTCCGGAAAAGTGACCGACCGTCACAGCCCTTTACTTTTAATACACAGCTTAAAGGTCATCTGCAACAAGTCAACCGCGTTGTATTGGTCGTGACCTCGCCGTACTGTCAGATCAAAGATGGTGGGGAAGAGCGCATGTCCCTTAGTCTAAATGCCAATTTTGAGTTTCATTCATCGTTAATGGAATTCTCCGGCAAGCCGCAGCCACACGTCGTGGATCGGCAGAAAAGGATCATGTGGTATATTACAGAGACATGGTAATCGCGCACCAAAAGTAAGACGGCGACGGAAATCGTATGTTGACAAAATGCTTTGCTTACACCCTGGTTGACTAACTTCAACACGCTGAGCATAATGACGGAGGGTCAATTACTGCGATCATGGTGGCGTCAATTTGCCGGTCTTTAGCCAGTAGTTTCACTCTATCGGACTCGTGTGTTTCTATTGGGGTTAACCGGATAATTTCTCTGGCATTATCCTTCCCAACAAGGATAAATACCGGTGGAACTTTCAATCGGTATAAGCAAGAAAATGCGTAGACGGCTTGTTCTATGAGCCAAGTTAATCCTTTTTCTGGTTTACAACCGGAAAATAGGTCCATAGAAACAACACTAATAGTTATGGTTAAAACCTCTGATTTGTCTGAAAAGTAAAATGAAATCTCAAACAGTTGAAAGCGGCAACTGGCAACATTTTCAAAAATATGAAATTTTCTCTCCTTCCATTGCTCGCAATTGATAGCCTATGCCATTGGAAGAACAGATATATATATTTTACACATAAAAATAACATCCCCAAACAGATAAGGACATTGATATGGAAGATAAAGACAGTCCAAGGTAATTTGGTACCAACTTTTTAAGTTTTCCATAACTTTAAATCAAACAAATGTGTATATTACATGAATTATTTTTGACTCGTACTCACTGTATTAAATAACCCACCAAGGGGTGGTTTAGACCGGTCAAACAGTGAGCATAGCGTTAGAAACTGCATACGGAGTGAGTGTTCTTGTGTTAAAAGTCTTTCCGTCGTCTGCTGACTTAATGTCTCCGCCAGCGAACGCTAAATTAGTAAAATCGTTCTGTTTACCCATAATGAACTGATTTGGTCTTAATCATTACTGGTGAGGGCGTTTTGTAATAAAAGCCTTTACAACCATGCAAAAATATCGATTCTGAAAAATCTTGAGGGCGCACTATTTATCAAATGTTCCAGTGTCTCTTAAAATTGTTACACATTAAAAACATTAAAACACAGCCCTTATCGAAAACAACTTCAAAATCTTCTCCTTGGAAGAGCAAAATAACCCTACTTGAAATCTTGTGCAAATGTCAAAGGGATAACAACACCAATATATAAAGGTTCAAATGTCAAGCGTCCAATGAAATTATCAATACACAGATCTACGCTACGTTATGGTTTAAATTAATAATTTAATAAATAATAAAATAAATGAATAATACCAGGTATTTTCGTACGCCATTCGCCGAAGCATCATGGCGTTTTACAACTATTTATTACGCTAGTCACTAGGAAATCATCAGAATCATTTCGCTTCAACTAAGGGCGCAACCGTAGTGCATTCTCACTATCAGCATTGATGAGATTTAACATTGACCCCTTCCAGCTCCCCCCCATTTCACACTTCCTGGTAGAGAGAGGGCAAGTGAGGTAAAGTGCCCCCGTGCCTAAGTGCACCACATCGTTGGCCTCAGCGGGAACTTCGAACCCACAACCTTCCAGATCAGAGTTCGGCCGTTTCATCCACTGGACCACACGTGCCCTACACATGTGTCAACGTGCCATATACACATATGTATAAATCCTGTCCAATTATCATACCATCCCTAGTTCGCCAAATATTTTCAAGTGCTAAAATGAGTTCAGTTGTCTCCGTGGCTTGAAAATGTCAAATGATAAACTGACTAAGAAATTGCAGTCATATTATTATAATTAATTTCATTATCGACCATATTATAATTATGACTTCATGATCTGTATTGTGAATGAGGTGATGAGTAATCACTTCCCAATGAATTAAGGTGGCAAATACCCATTATAATCAAGAATTTGTCAAAAACTGAATTTTCAGTTTTGGGGATAATTGTGTATTTGATACCTGATCTGCATAGTTAAAAAAAAAAACTAAATATGATTTCAGTTGTATATAATTGTTGATTTTCATGCACAAAATGCAAAATAAATTAATTTTCAGTTTTGTGGATAATTGTGTATTTTATTCCTTATTTGCATAGTTAATATAAAACTGGAAATAATTTCATTTGTTTATAATTGTTATAATACCCTCAAAATTTTGATTAAAAGTATTATTTTCTCAATTTTATTTGAGAAAAGATTTCTCACAGGAAAAGTACTTTGTTTATGATAAAAAAGAGAGCAGGGGATTCCCCTAGTGTTGTTTGTGCAAGGTACACCTGTTAGATAGATTGCACAATAGGGGAAGTCGGAATTCTTTTTGCTTTAAGATCAAAACATATTACATGATCTGGGGATTCCCCATGAGTTATAAATGTGAAATGATGCAATTCAGGTGATGTAATTTTTGTGAAATCTGATTTGACAGTGCTAGGTTATGTTTATGCATGATGCTGTGGTAATATCTTTTTAAGACTTGGGAACTTTGTGAAATGATGGTATAAAGCTGAGTTTCAAAAGTTTTGTTTTGCCAGCAGTTGTAACCAGGAGCTATACAGTATAGTTATAGCTAGTTTTAATCTACATAATGGTAGATTTATGCTTTACATAGTGCCAGGATTTTAAAACTTTGGAGACCGCCGAAGCTTGAAAGCTATAAAACTGTTTGCTGTCATCTTTTAAGCCAGATGAGCTTCAGTTTTGGAATCAAAAAGGGATTCCAGTTTATGAGGACATTAGCGACAGACTGATGGTGGTAGAATACCTGGATTGTATTGCAGAATATTAGTGTCGTCGAGGGAAAAACCCCCGTCGTCTTGAACTGCTGGACAAAATTACCTTTAAGACTCAGAAGATTCGCATGGAATATACCATGGACTTTTATGTGAACTTATGCGCTGTCATTTTGGAGTCTTCGCTGTGAGGACATATCATCGTTGGACTGCAACGCTTTCAACACAGGACACTAGTTAACTCTAAGTAATATAATCTTAAATATTGTGTGTAATTTTATGTAATTTTGTTTTTGGACATACCAAATTCTTGAACCAAACCAATTAAAAATCATTAAATCGGTTTCGTTATATAAAACTCAGATCATTTGTGCACAAGGCTTATTTATTTGTGTTTGAAAGGTATTTCTGACCTTTGACGCCTACGAGACGTCATAACAGAATATTGTTGATTTTCATGCACAAAATGCAAAATAAAATGACTGTTTTAAAAAAAATATGGATTTTTGCTAAGGACGTCATGTGATATTTTGAGCCAATCAGCAACATCGTAAGAATGGTGGTAGGGCTGAAGAGGACTACAGCTTAAATATTTGAAAGCTGTATTTCAATTGGTTATTGAATTGAGTATCTAGCCAATCAGAAATGCTGTATTAAAGGCAGGCACAAGTTTTAAAGCTAGTTGTTTTTATTTTCAGAAGTTGTGCCAAATTTTTGGAGTGAATTTTAATCCCGTTGAGTAGTTTATGGGTATGTGCCCACTTTATTTGGGGATTTATTTGGAATGACGAGAAGACAGTAGGCACCATTTTTCAGTCTTTGGTATAACCTGGCTGAGATTTGAACCCACGCCTTTCCACCTGTAAGGCAATCGCTCCAATCACTATGCCAATACAACCTGATGCCAATACAACCTGAGAGTGGGAATAATTTAAGCGGTATTAATTTTTCACAATTTTTACAGTTTTGTGGTTAATTTGTGGTTTCAAAACAATAACCATCAACCTTAAATTACGGGTTCTAAAGGTTAACCTCATGCTCTACCGTGAAACATACAGCACCAGTATGTATATAGAAAGCGCACCAATTCTAGAATATCTGAAACGTGGGAATCGTACTTGATTCTCAAAAATGAATTGTGCGGGAAAATATTTAATTCGCGATGTGTTAAATTTCTTAAGTTTACGAGAATCTTGGCGAGAGTCAATTCTCAAGAATTCTAGCCCTGTGGACACGTAGCACAAAATAAATTTGGATGATTATAAAATGACAATAAATTACCCAAAATACCCCAAAAATTGCTTGTAATTGTCATTCTTTTTGGTTTAATGCACAAATTAGTGCATCCATGTTTACTTTTTGGGGCAGAAAACCTCAATAGCATGACAAACTGTTTTTAACTCCTTGAACAATCTGAACATTGTTCAGAGTTTTCCTTAGTTTTCAGAACATACTACACTACGATGTCATGTATACGTGGGCTAATTTCTTGGACACATAACAAACGTGGCGTGTGCCGTTACTTGCCTGCATATATGTGAAACCCGATGTGCGCCGTTTTGGTTGGGGTGAAGTGGGCGTACGTCTAAAACTGTCCAAGAAATTATGAGCCAGGTATAGTAATTTGTACGTTCCTCATGTTTTCGTTATGTAAATGCTTCCTTTTCAACAAGCACTTACAAGACTTCTTAAAAAAATATGTGTCCCTAGGTCCAAAGCATGACATTGCAATAACAAAAATAACAATAGAGGCATATTACGATAAGACCTCACATTTAATTGTTGCTAATTTATCTCCTCTGATAATAAATGCCATCATTGCTTTAACTGTTCCCCCTCAAATAACAACTCAAGGAGATTTCGAAAAGAAAATTATTCCCTTCTCAAGATATCTTACGTGACTTGTCCCTTCTAAAGTTTACAAACATCAAACAATCAACGGTATTACAAAAACTTATTTGGCTTTTTTTGGTCTATATATTTAAATCCCAGAATATCGCTGCACCTAAAGATCCCTGGCGCATCTCGATCTATTCCCAATGAAGGACACAAACTTCAAGAACTGAATAATTCAACTGTCTACAGTTGTTTACAAAGCTTACAGCATCCCTTTATGCTTTAAATGTCAGTGCTAGTAGATACACAGAGGGTTACTCAAAGAAATAGTACCAGGGACGGACTTTTAAGGAGAGTGAGAGCGATAGCGCCCCTCAGCTCTCCTTAAGACTTTGTAGGAGAGCGATTATTGAAAGCTCCCCTGGAATCTGCTCTATCCATTGTTAGCACTGGTATAGCAATGAAAAGCTCCCCTTAAAGCTCCCCATGATATGACCAGGGGAGCTTTTTACGAGCATGCACAACCTTATTTTAAAAGTTAGTCCCTGAGTATGCGATTCTATCCACAGCCTGGATGATTCAATTTTAAAAACAAAGCCCATCGACATCTTTTCTGTTGCTTTGCATTGAATCACGCATAAAACGGCTAGGGGAATTATATATGACACTATTTTTCAAATGCGCTTTCATCTAAAAACTTTAATTTCTGGCAACAATGGAATAATAACAGCAATGCCTGACATTTTCCACCTTGATAAATGATCACTAATTAAAGGTGCAATGGAGATTCAAGTCATCCATATTTTCTGTGTTATGTAGTAATTTCTTATTACTCAATACTTTTTTTTTCGCTACAGATATCTTAAAATGAAACGAAAATGTGGATTTGTAGATGCTTATGCTCAAAGGTAATGTTGCCTGTTCCGATTTATGTGTTTGTGTTCGCTACTTGATTTGAGAGCCTTGGCACTGCACATACATCCCATTAAGTAACGGTGGGAAACAAAACTTGCGGTTTTATGGTAGACGCAATAATGCATGGGGCAAAGCCCTATCAAACTGATGCTATAATATGATGGTGTTAAAACCACTAAAACTACGTTTTTTTGTTACATCTGGGAAGGAAATGGAAGAGGGCTCAAATTCAGGAGACAATCAATGAGAGAAAAATACGGCCTTTCATCTGATATCAAAATCGATTACTACTACTTCCGGATTAAACGGCGGGGGGCGGGGTCCCAAAACCGATCGGAACACGCACCTTTAACTAGAAAACATGGGTGGAATTTCGTATTTGACTCCTAGAGGAAAATTACACCTTTCAACAATTTTTGTACAAAAGAAAGCAACATTCTCAGCTTAATCCTACAAGGGGATATTTTAATAGACGCTTTACACAAGTGCAAAAATCAGAATTTTTTTGAAATCTCTTGTTGCACCTTTTAAGTTGGCAACAAAATTAATAGACAACTACAATTCTCTTTAAATTTGACCACATGTCATCTAATAAACTCAAGGAAATACTCAAAGTTAAGATTTCAAGGAGTTTTTTAGACCCTTTGATATTCCCTTCTGAGGCATTTTTTCTAACCCATGTACAACAATATTGAAAAGCATCTTGTGCACCCATGTACAACAATATTGAAAAGCATCCTCGTGCCGTACATGTCTCTAACTTTATTGTTACAATGTAGAAAGAAACATTGCTTTTCTATTTTCCCTTAGAATTTATCCAAAACCATTAAATATAAAAATCTTAAAGGGGCTTTCAGGATCAACAGCCTCGTCCTCCCGATTGCCTAAAAAAATTGAGTTTTTATTTATACTGAACTTGTTGGCCCAGTATAGTACATGAATGTGTGCTGAATCTTCCATGCAAATTTGATCTGCCTCTAGAAGAAATTCATATTTTATGTCCATAAAAGGACAAATTACAACACAGTGGGATATGCATGTATGGGGCCAGCACGATACAACTAATTCGCTCATATTCATCAATACGAAAATCATCAGAATTCAACTGAATTTTTGGAAATATCCTATCTTGAGAAATCTAGTTGAATCATAAACATAATAAATGTGCTGGACACGGACTTGTTGGACACGGGCTTGCTCTTTTTAAGAGTAACTTGCGTATCGACCAATTGCTCCAACATTTAAAGGCTTAGACTGATTTAAATCCTATGTTAATTGAGTATTACTGATCAATCTCAACCCTACAAGCCTAAGTATCAATAATTTAACATAGCGGAACACCTTACAACAAGCACCTTTTGTTTCCCGCTGGGAGCATGTGGTCACCGAGTGAGCTTTCAATGTAAAAAATCACACTTCTATCTGCTGCACAGATAGCCGACTAGTTCTGCATTCTCTGAGCTGTGGCTCATTTATCCCAAGGTGGGTTAATTGTAGTGAATCGCTGCCCAAAGCATTGACTCTGATGCCTTTGACGGTCATCACACCATCTCCAATTGATCGCGAACAATCCCCTTATAAGTTTTTAATTCTAATGATAGCTTGGGGTTAAATGCTCTTTTATTCACATGCGACAAAATGTGTGAAATCGCAACCGAAAGTACACATCCCGACACAGTAGACTATGTTTGTGAGGAAAAAACTGCAAGATAACGTAATGGGTAAACGGGGGCAAACGTGGATGAGTATCACAAAAAAACCGATCAACTTCTTGCGTATCGGGGTTACGACTGACAGACACTGCCATCTGATGTATGCACACCTTATTCCTTATCTCACGAATGATCTGGATTTTTCCGAAATCCTGTGAATATTAATACTAATTGTGGCTTTGAAATGCTAATGTTGGGTGCTAATGCCACTGTAAAGTTGCTATAATCAGGGCCAATAGAGGAGAAAAACAACATTTTCTTTAGATGCTCCTTCAGTACTATAATGCTTCGAATAAATTAGCATGAATGTGTCTCAGTATCATGAAAAAAAAGTCTTTATTCATGATCATGCATGGATAATTATAGCTTTCAGGCTGTATTTTAGCCAATCCAAAATGCATTATTTTAAATTTACATTGGAGAGGTTATATCACCCCTATAAAAAGCCTACTCCCAACACACATAAAACCCCCGCCTTCTATAATCTTTTTTAGGACGAAAACTGAAGTATTTCTTATTTTTTACATGATCTGATTGTTATTGCAAAGTGCTCTTTAACCCCCTGGGGTCTATACCGGCCGATTTGATTGTTAAACATTGGGTTATTTGGTTTATCTAGCCAATCAGAAACATTGTAAGAAGACCTTAGATGTTTGTACTATATATGGCAGGTCTATTTTGATTGGTTACTACTCTGAAGGTTATATGATCCTATATCATGTAATGAAACCAATTAGCGATTGCTGTAAGAAAGGTGGTAGACCTCTGGTGTTAACCATACGTAGTCATATGTACATTGTACATGAAGTACAACTCACCGTGAAATTAGCAATGATTTGCTGGCATTCATAGCTGGTTACACCATTTATAGGCTGGTAGTCGAAAAAGGGAGCCTAACTTTAGACCTGATTTTAAAAACCCATGTTAGTCCTACATGAGTGAACCATTTTTCCTTTCAAAATATTGTAAGCTAAATGTAACAGGTGAGAAAATTCCCATGGTGGGCCTGAACTGTCCCATGAGGAATATTCTCGCCCATTATAGCACATTTTTAGAGTATTTTAGAAGGAAAAAAGGTCCACTAACCCTGGTTTAAAAGGACTAACCCTGGTTTAAACCCCCTGGGTCTATCCTTATCAATGAAGGCTCTCCGAGGTGACACAACACAGACCCTTTCTGTAGCTGTTCTCACCCAGGTATGCCTAAGAAACTTTACCACTCCAAAACCAAGTCTGGTGAACTTTCCATGTTATTACCTCATGAATATTCATGATCATAATCATGCTATTTCATTGGCTGATTCCTATGAGCGAGCTATTTTCCTAGGGAAAAGATTTGAACTGTTTCCCTACAACCTCGTCCCAGAGTCACAGTGAGGTGTAATAAAAACAAACACACATGTACATGGTTTATTTCCCACAACCTCGTCCCAGAGTCACAGTGAAGGTGTATTAAAACAAACACTACATGGTTTATATGGTGGAAATAGGGCACACTATTTTTCCCTTGGTACTGGTACGGGCCTATCACCCCTCCCCCTAGGGGTCGGGGTGATAGGCCCGTAGCCAGCTACCTCGGGAATAGTGTGCCCTATTTCCCTCTAACCATGAGTATTTGTAACTGCTACTCACGCTCACTGAACCTTCTCTGCATTAGTTCATCTCTGAAGTAACACAATATTTGGATCTTGTTGTAGTATCAAGAAAAACGTGACACCCCCAACTATGGGCCAATGCCCATCCTATAAATGATTTATGGAAGAAGATACCACCTCCCACACATGTGGTGTGCAAAACAAAACAGGTTTTCAAGCAGCTGACCCTACTGTACTTTCCACCCAACACCTTTTGATTCCAGATTTTAGATCACAATTATCCAGAAACAAAATTGCGGCCCAGATAGTCATTAAGTCTAATTAACACCTTTAAGAGTGAGAATTTGACAGATTTGGAACAAGACTAAAAGGAGCGCGCGGCCACATCAGTGAGACTCTACTGGAGCTGCCGTCCTGGCAACCGTTAG
>JAMKCH010018171.1:0-24379 GCA_023653785.1 Ophioderma brevispina
CACATAGATTTACATTGTTTTACCCTAATTAATCCTTCTGTCTTCTTGAAAAATAAGAGCCTGGGGGGGGGCCACTTTTATTTTTAGTTTATTTTACGTAAAGTAATTAGAACACGAAGTACGGAGATTCAGGAGCCTTGAAATTTTTCTGCCATCAAAGAAAGGCCTTTGGACAGATTTATTTCAGCTAAAGTAGACCTCCAACTAAAAGCAAATTTTTCAAATATTGTTATGTCAGTTACACAAAACCATGACGACTGTTATAAACTTTTTTGGAACATTGGCAACGTCTGGGAATAACAATATGGCAGTCCATTTAAGTCGTAATTTCACTGTTGATTTACGTAAATATAACTTAACTTAAACCTATTTAAATGCTACGAATTATTTCCCCCATTTGCCAATTTCTGCTGATTATGCAAATATTTGCTGATAGTTCTATATCCGCCATAAATTATACTATAAATCATTCTTTATTGTTTGCTTACGCATGGATTTTTTTCTCGCGAGTAGATAAAAACTAAATAACTTTAAAAATGTACAGCCTTAATATAAATGGTAACAAGAATATTGTATAGCTTGGTAATTAACATTCGAGTTTACTTTTTTGTGCAATTTTTAAATTGAATTATTGATCAGTAGTCAATGTCATATTAAGGCTGGCATTTGGCTTTTTTTGTTCGCTGATCTTGAACTGTCGAACAGACTGATCACATAACGGTTCCAGCACTTATTGTATTTTACTATTTTGTAACCATACTGTATATTTTTAACATTTTAATTCTATTGTCCATGCTAATATATAGGTAAATCGTGGTATTTGTCCATTGAAAGGTCATCTAAGGGAAGGCATATGAAATACGCAATTGACACACTAATAACCAATCGCACTACCCATGTTGAAAAGTCTCGTATAGTAGGGGTGTCTTAATAAAGTAATCTTACTCCAGTTCAAATACAGCATAACCAGAGACCTAGTATTACACAGGTTGAGGTCATGGGTACTAATGTTTCTTGTTGCAAACAACATATTGCAGTACAAAAAATAGAATTGTACTTGGAATGCATGATCAATGAACAACAAGGGTACTTCTATTTGTGATTTAATTATAAGCGAGGCCCGTGACATTCTAGTTGTCACTTATACTACGTGAATCAAAAAAAAATGTGCGCGGGTTGCAGATGACCTTGACCTTGATAAAGTCACAAATCATAGATTTGTTGTTGTTTTAATAAAGCAAATCTAATATACTTCCAAATGTTGAAAAAATCTGTAAACCGACAATGGCGGTACGGGTATGGACGGATTGCTTTCTCCCTGGTATGTGCAGCTCTGGGGCGTTGAATAATATGGGTGTACATTGTGTATGTAGAGTCCATTTGGGGAGACCAAAAAAGTCCATAAGCCAGTCTGCCTGCATTGCAGGCGCTTGAGCATGGACTGTTTGACCCAAACCAACAAAAACCCATATCGTGCTTATGCGGTCGCCTAGGAGCTTATCAAAGGCATAGGTCTAAGTCTATAGACTAAACTTATATTGAGTTTGGCTACTCTAACTCATCTAGAAAAAGGATTCGACTTCTTTGGGAAATGTTGACCTTTTTTTGACAATTCCTCCCGCCCCTTTCAGACCCAGGGGAGGACCCTGGGGAATGGATTACATGGTTAGTAGGGGCTTGTGCCCTCCTACAATATATCTGAGTTTGGGTACTCTAGCTCATCTGGAAAAAAGTTATGGCAAAATGTTTACCTTTTTTTGATATTTCCCCACCCCCTGTCAGACCCAGGGGAGGACCCTGGGGAATGGATTACATGGTTAGTAGGGGCTTGTGCCCTCCTACAATATATCTAAGTTTGGGTACTCTAGCTCATCTGGAAAAAAGTTATGGCAAAAAATTACCTTTTTTTGGTGAAATGTTGACCTTTTTTGACATTTCCCCATCCCCCCTGTCAGACCAGGGGAGGACCCTGGGGAATGGATTACATGGTTAATAGGGGCTTGTGTCCTCCTACAATATATCTAAGTTTGGGTACTCTAGCTCATCTGGAAAAAAGTTATGGCAAAATGTTTACCTTTTTGTGAAATGTTGACCTTTTTTGACATTTCCCTACCCCCCCCCCCGTCAGACCCAGGGGAGGACCCTGGGGAAATCGATTACCTGGTTAGTAGGGGCTTGTGGTCCTCCTACAATATATCTAAGTTGGGTACTCTAGCTCATCTGGAAAAAAGTTATGGCAAAATGTTTACCTTTTTGTGAAATGTTGACCTTTTTTGACATTTCCCCCTCCCTCAAACCCCCCCCCTCTCCCCCCCCAAAAGACCCAGGGGAGGACCCTGGGGAAATCGATTACCTGGTTAGTAGGGGCTTGTGTCCTCCTACAATATATCTAAGTTTGGGTACTCTAGCTCATCTGGAAAAAAGTTATGGCAAAATGTTTACCTTTTTTGTGAAATGTTGACCTTTTTTGACATTTCCCTACCCCCCCCCCCGTCAGACCCAGGGGAGGACCCTGGGGAAATGGATTACCTGGTTAGTAGGGGCTTGTGTCCTCCTACAATATATCTAAGTTTGGGTACTCTAGCTCATCTGGAAAAAAGTTATGGCAAAATGTTTACCTTTTTTGTGAAATGTTGACCTTTTTTGACATTTCCCACCCCCTGTCAGACCCAGGGGAGGACCCTGGGGAAATGGATTACCTGGTTAGTAGGGGCTTGTGTCCTCCTACAATATATCTAAGTTTGGGTACTCTAGCTCATCTGGAAAAAAGTTATGGCAAAATGTTTACTTTTTTGTGTGCAGACAACCACACACACGCATCGTCCGTACATCCTACATAAATACATCCAGACATTGCCCAGTTCATAGGCCGGATTTTGCTACGCAATCCGTCCAAAAATGAAAGAAAACGATTAAAATAGCCAGATATGACATTTTGTAAGCACACCCCTTTTTCCTCCATTCCAATGGGATTTACACAGTTAAGCAAGAATACTTTAATGTACGATATCATATCCGGGGCATATATCTTTATGACAGTAATGATGACCCATGCTATTTTGTTTAATTTTGTTTAATGATCTATTCATTAATTTTAAAAGCATACGAAATTCACCGTCATAACTAGTTGTGATGGTCAAAAACGCTACAATATTGTCTGTAACACTCGAAATTGAAAACTACCTGAGAAAACAACATCATTCCAATTGAAGGTGTTAACAGCGCCTTCCTTTCTTTTTAATATAACGAATAGGATGACCATGTTTTCTTTGCGACATGTGAATACCACTTAACCTCTCAATTTCAGTGAACATGCTGAAATTTATGTGTATCACTCCTGTGTAAACCATTTCATTAATTACTTCGTGAGGGTTTTCAGTATGGTTTATGCGATTTATATTGCAGTCCTTTTGTTTGGTAACTTCTAAAGCGGCAACTAATTTCTAAAGAAGAATATATGAACGATGAGGACATTTGAAGGTGAAGGTAATGATGAAAGTAATGATGACCCATGCTATTTTGTTTAATTGATCTATGAATTTTAAATTTTAAAAGCACATGACGAAAAATTCAACCGTCTATAAATGAGTTGGTGATGGTGCAAAACGCTACAATATTGTCTGTAACACTCGAAATTGAAAACTACCGGAGAAGGAAACAACATAATTCCAATGAAGTGTTAACGCGCTTCTTTCTTTTTATAGTAAACAAGAGCGATGAACAATGTTTCTTTGCGACATGTGAATACCACTTAACCTCTCAATTTCAGTGAACATGCTGAAATTTATGTGTATCACTCCTGTGTAAACCATTTCATTAATTACTTCGTGAGGGTTTTCAGTATGGTTTATGCGATTTATATTGCAGTCCTTTTGTTTGGTAACTTCTAAAGCGGCAACTAATTTCTAAAGAAGAATATATGAACGATGAGGACATTTGAAGGTGAAGGTAATGATGAAAGTAATGATGACCCATGCTATTTTGTTTAATTGATCTATGAATGCCATAATCTCCTCATGATCTTTCAAAGAATTTAATGTTCACACAAAATCTCACGCAATTAATCCTGATGTGTAAATGAAAAGGGTTTCAACACTACTACTGTAATCCAGGTAATAGATACAAGTTATGTCAAGTAAAGGAACTAAACTCTTTGCAATATCCTCAACAATGGGAAGATCTTGATTTCTTGGTCTGCAACAGGTGAATTGGTGTTTGGATTTGTAATATCAGTTGGCACATTGGTATAAATCGATTCATTGATTAATTCCGTAGTTGAAATAATCAAGAAAATAAAGAAAATATAGCATTAAGTTGACAAAAGTCATCATGATTTCAGTGAACATGCTGAAATTTATGTGTATCACTCCTGTGTAAACCATTTCATTAATTACTTCGTGAGGGTTTTCGATATTGGTTATCGGTTTATCCTTTTGTTTGGTAACTTTTAAAGCGGCAACTAATTTCTAAAGAAGAATATATGAACGATGAGGACATTTGAAGGTGAAGGATGGACCAGTCGGTGCGCGGTGTAAAAATACTGAAAAAAATCCTAATTTTATTTTTATATTACAAGCAATATTTTCTTATTCCAAAACTGTTGGATGTGAAGAATCAACTCCATTGTGAGTGTTATTTTTTATTTTTTTATATAAGAATAACAGACGAGGACGGAGACGTATATCATCAAAGCGCCTAATCTTTTGTGGTTTGCAGACTGTTTTGCTGTTATCTATTTGATTGTTTTTTGGCGAGTTGCGTGGCCATCATCGTCTGGATGAGACATTGCAAAACGTAACTTCAAAATGTTGTTGTATGTTTACTTAGGGGTGTATAGATGCCACAGGCAATGCGTGTATTTGTAAGCGAAACGTGGAATTCTTTTGTTTGATCGAATATTCACTAATAACTATGAACATCCTCTAAGGTCTATTTTTTATATTTGTATATTACGGTTGCGAGTAAGCATCGATTCGATCTCGTGTACTAGTGTGTTCAGTCCCCGAATGTTTTGTGTGTGTGGGTGTGTGCTATATGACCCTGATTGCTCACCATTAGGTTTTGAGCTTTGAGGTCTGTTATTGGACACAGCAGGTAGCCTGTGGATAGGGCATCTGTATAGTGATCGGAAGGTCGTTGTTCGATTCCCGCGCCAGCGTAGTCCTAGAGAATTTCCTTCTAGGTTTGCTTCGGTGCTTGTCAAGTGAAAGTGATTTGTCCACACATCGGGGTGGGTGTTCATTCCCTTATTTTGATTGGTTAATTCATAGGGTTATTATGATCACCCATCAGAGCATTCATAAAAACCTAAAGGTTTGTACAGATCTGGTGGATTTCAAATGCTTACCACATGTATCCCTAACTTCCCTAGTAGAACTCTGACGATCACCGCAAAAAAGGGAGGTAGCGGTATTTTTCTTGTTTAGATCCTACGGCAATTTTCCCCCTAATCCCGGCAGGTGTCCGCTCCGTGAATTTTCAAAAGTCATTTAAATGCAGTAAGGTATTAGGAATAGAAGGTATGTCATGTAATGCATTAATCAGAGATAGCTGTAAAAATGTGGTAGCATGGGGGGGGGGGGGGGGTTAATGTAAGCTAATTTTGTTTCTTCTAAGTAAATCCTAAAAAACGATGTATTAATTTTTCCACGTCTCTTTCTGTTAAGCTTACGCAGAGTATGCTATTGGGATGGTGTAATATACACACAATACATCAAATTTAATTTTTACTTAATATTTTATTAAAAGTAAAAATGACATTCTTATTCTTAGAGTGGGCCTTTAATCATTAAATACGAAATTCGAAAATAACAACAAACCAACCACGAAAGAATTTGCCAACAAACGCATGCACAGAATTAATCCTATCTTGTGGACGGAATGAGACACGAGACCTAGTGTTCTTTGTCTAGAGGTATGTGACTGTGAATACCACTTAACCTCTCAAATTTCAATGAACACGCTCACATCTATTGTTATCACCTTATCGTATCCATTGAATTTCAAATGATTTCAATAATTCGTAGCGTATTTATGCATTTTACCTTATTTACTTTCTCGTAACCGCAAGCAATAATGAATAATATCTGAATCAGAAGTCGTAACAATACTTGTAATAAGTAGGGTGAATAGCGACTTACCGTCTAAAAATAAGCTAATTTTATGGAAACATTCTAGAATATCACTATTTTGCAAGAGCAATGAAGTGTGTGAAGGTATAAAGGCAACTATTAATTAAGTGATGGTCACCCTAGTGTTTGCTTTGTACCAATGTCGACAAAATAATTTTAGATCTTTCTTAAATCATGCAGCCACATTGGCACATAGCAGCCAGTACGACTCGCAATATTATGAAATTTTGTGGTGATTTTTGTTTCAATTCCAATAATAATAATAATCATTGTGTATTTTTTACGCGCGACCATCCACATTACGTGGCTCAAAGCGCGGTGCGGCGCCATTAAAGCGCTCAGCAAATCAGAGAAACCCATAAGACCAGAACAGATTTATGCGAAAAGCCGATTTAGAAGCAGGAGGACACCGGAGTACCCTGAGAAAACCTGCGGGAACGAGTAAGGATCGATAAACACAAACATTCACATAAATCACCGAGACGAGCACTGCCGGGGATCGAACCCCAGACCTCATTGGTGAAACGTGAGAGAAGATACGGCTCCGCCAACCCCGTTCCCTCCGGGTTACGCAAACAGAACCTTTGGAAATCACACAAAACATAGCTAAATAAAACTGTGATCCATCTCATTGAGGCTTTAATTATAAAAACGAGAACAGTCGAGTATCACAAGAGCTGATGCCAAAAGGTCTGTAGGGGTTATATTCATACAGCTACACTTTCATTAATATCCAGTATGAAAAATCAGACACGGTTTTGCTTTGTTAAGTGTAAGACATTTGAGCATTACAGCATGTGAAATCGAAACCTCGACACTAATACTCTCACTTTGAACTTCTTTATGTTATTACTTAAAGAATAACAGAATGTGCGTGTACATAAATGACTTAAGAGATGTGGTAGGAAATAAATCTACAAAGCGCTGTAAATCTGCTGTACCTGCTTTGTAAAAAGTTATGTAAAAGTTTGTGTACACATTTACATAAGAAAAGTATTACGTATCTGGCCAACATGCTCTATTCTTATTCAGTGGGCTTTTTGATCATGCACTAAGATCTTAACACTTAAGTTACCAAGGTTTTTCACTCTCGTTAGTGGTCAAGGAAGGGGGGGTCCATGGGACTCCCCCCCAGAAAACCACTTTCCCGAGGATTTTGTACGAAATTTATACCACATGTGAAGGGTCCTAAAACAACACCAAATCAAATCAATATGAGCCGTTGCGCTTACTTACAATGGCCTTGCGCTTACTTACATCACACTCTTTGAAAACTTATTTTATGTTGATATCTACTCTAGAAGACCCTACTTACATATACTAAGTATTTAACACAAAACTTGCAGTTTTAGGAATCTGTATTTTTAACGGGTGTTGCAGGTGTGTTTAGGTTCCTGTGCATGAATAAAACAGATTCATAGTAACGACATTTTTCACATGTTTCTTTCAATTTTAATCATTATTTTAATCTTCTTTGGGTGAAAGTTTTTATAACTCCGATGCAAGTGTCATGGACCACTTACGGTCAGCTTATCGGACTTAAGTTATGTCAGAACTAAGCGCTAATACCGTTATAGACCAGAGGATTATCAAAAAATCGTGCACTTTGTGTAAAATGTACCACTTGGCACCCACTTAATAGGACCATAACTCACATTTCAAAACGGGACCCCAGCTGGATTCGACCTGTGGCGACCATGGCGGTCATTATTTCAAAATGGCCGCCATTCTTATTTTCAAAGTCTCATATCTCCGTTAATAACCAGCGATACTGATTTGATTTTTGTGTCTATAACCCCCTTAAATGTTTTCAAGGTCAAGGAATCCAAATATGACATTATATTTTAAATATCTTGTGTCCGCCATTTTGTTTTCCAATATGGCCGCCAAACTTGCACCAAAATTGACATATCTCTTTATAACTTTATTTGAAATAATAATATTGATTTGATGTGTGTCTATACCTGTGTTTTAAGAGTCATAGAATCTCTAAATCTAATATTACGTTTTGATATATGGTGTCAGCCATGTTGGTTTCGAATATGGCCGCCATTTACCCTATAATATCTTTGTTCAAAATATTGATAGGGACTTGCTTTTGTGTCGGTACCTATGTTTAATTAAATCCAATCATGTTCATGTGTTAATGTAAGTATGTACTTTTCCTTTTTCACTATTATAACTATTTAAGCTTAGTATAAGTGTTGCTTTATAGTGTAGTACATGTATGTAGTGTACATACAATAATATTGCACATTAAAAAGGCATTAAAAATAACAAGATATTTCACATAAAATGTGTACCAAAATTGAGGCCTACTGTCGAAGGAGAACTCCACAGATGATGTCCGAAATGTTCTTCCCATTATTGAGAGGTTAGTAGTGATCATGTATCACCGTGGAGTCCTGAAAGTGCACTAATAGTGAAAGGCGGAGGCTATTTACTCAAAAGGTGATAAATTGAAAACATCCCACCAACACAAGACACACTAGCCCAGCATCTGTTGCGAGTACGGTATGTGGCAGGTTCATTATGGGGTCAAGCAATAATTAAAGCACAGAGTTTACCAAGTCCAGGCAGACTTTGGAGGGTTTGGGAGCATCCAATGCGCAGTGGAAAATGAACTGCAATCCTTAGCCCAAATGTATGGAACATGACTTTTAGCTTTTTGCCCCGAGTATTTGCCGTATTTCTCTTAACAAGATAGGGAGGAAATATCTTCCACGTGGGTTGGGAGGCTTGGGGCATTCTCAATCCATGCACCCCTCCCTATCCCCACCAATCAATGTTGGGTTCTTGTAGGGTGGCAAGAACAAAATTTCAGGATTCAACATTGGTCCAGGGGGGAGAGGGGGGCATTTGAAGTCGGCCTATAAAAGTGTTCCAACACTTTTGGCGGAGATTGTGGATGACTCTTCAAACCTGCTGTGAAGCCTGTCGCACTCACATCATCAAGTGATCCTTTTTCTTGTCCTGAAGTATGAAGTGACGACTCGCGCGTATACCCAGTGCCGTTTCAGTTGTAGTGCGCTTGTGCTTTGCGTACGCGCGCGCTGAAAGTCGTACAATGTATACGCCCGCGTCCCGCACTTGATACTCGAGCTGGGACAGAGATAAATGTAAAAGACAGCTTGAGGTGCAACAACACTGCGCAAGTTTTTGGGGACGTGCATGACATTGGATATTTCCACAAACAAAACTTGAATGTTCACATGTGGATTTTAAGGTATAGCGATAAGAAGTGTACATGCATACAAGATAAGTGTATATTGCCTAAACCTAACAGAAGTAAAAAATTTCCTACCTCGGTTTTAGACATTTTTAGAATTAGGTACTATTCAGGAAATAGATTACTTTATATTTAATTTTGTACGATTGAAGTATGTGTTTTAAACTATGTAAATAAAATATTTTTAACTATGGCGGGTCCATTAGTTATTTTAATGTAACTTTAAATATATTTACATTCAGATTCTCTGTTTGACATAATTCTATTTTATATTAAGCTTTAGGCATACAGTTTGCATAACTGCAGAAAGTAGTAAAATCTCCTACCTCGGTTTTAAAACGAAGTACTATTCAGGAAATAGATTACTTTATATTTAATTTTGTACGATTGAAGTATGTGTTTTAAACTATGTAAATAAAATATCTTAACTATGGCGGGGCCATTTGTTATTCTAATGTAACTTTAAATATATTTCATATACCATTATATACCATTGCCAAAGATAGATGCATGGAGAAATCTTGTAATCGCCTGCTCCGCATCCGAAGGATGATTGATGAATGAGGATGATATAACCATTCAGGATTCTATGATGTAGGACCATAATTCATATGTTTATATTAGCTTAGGCCCTTACCAGTTTGCCTCTAAACCGCAGATGAAAAATCTCCTACCTCGGTTTTAGAATTATACTATTCAGGAAATAGATTACTTTATATTTAATTTTGTACGATTGAAGTATGTGTTTTAAACTATGTAAATAAAATATTTTTATCTATGGCGGGTCCATTAGTTATTTTAATGTAACTTTAAATATATTTACATTCAGATTCTCTGTTAGACATCATTCTATTTTATTATTAGCTTAGGCCTACAAGTTTGCCTAAACCTGCAGAGTAAATCTCCTACCTCGGTTTTAAAACGAAGTACTATTCAGGAAATAGATTACTTTATATTTAATTTTGTACGATTGAAGTATGTGTTTTAAACTATGTAAATAAAATATCTTAACTATGGCGGGGCCATTTGTTATTCTAATGTAACTTTAAATATATTTCATATACCATTATATACCATTGCCAAAGATAGATGTGCATGGGAAATCTTGTAATCGCCTGCTCCGCATCCGAAGGATGATATGATGATGATGATATATACCATTCAGATTCTCTGTTTAGACATAATCTATGTTTATATTAAGCTTAGGCATACCAGTTTGCCTAAACCTGCAGAGTAAATCTCCTACCTCGGTTTTAAAACGAAGTACTATTCAGGAAATAGATTAATTTATATTTAATTTTGTACGATTGAAGTATGTGTTTTAAACTATGTAAATAAAATATTTTAACCATGGCTGGTCCTATAGTTATTTTAATGTAACTTTAAATATATTTTTATTAACCATTCAATTCTCTGTTGTAGACATAATTCTAATTTTATATTAAGGCTTAGGCCTACAAGTTTGCCTAAACCTGCAGAGTAAATCTCCTACCTCGGTTTTAAAACGAAGTACTATTCAGGAAATAGATTACTTTATATTTAATTTTGTAATTGTACGATTGAAGTATGTGTTTTAAACTATGTAAATAAAATATCTTAACTATGGCGGGGCCATTTGTTATTCTAATGTAACTTTAAATATATTTCATATACCATTATATACCATTGCCAAAGATGTGCATGGAGAAATCTTGTAATCGCCTGCCCTCCCATCAGAAGGATGATATGATGATGATGATATATAACCATTGCATATTCTCTGTTTAGTAGACTAATTCTATTTTATTTAAGCTTAGGCCTACAAGTTTGCCTAAACCTGCAGAAGGTAAAATCTCCTACCTCGGTTTTAAAACGAAGTACTATTCAGGAAATAGATTAATTTATATTTAATTTTGTACGATTGAGTAATGTATGTGTTTTAAACTATGTAAATAAAATATTTTAACCATGGCTGGTCCTATAGTTATTTTAATGTAACTTTAAATATATTTTAGCATTCTTGCCAAATTGTATCCTTAATTTCTTTGATTTTACATGATTTTTTGAGAGAGTAACATTTTAATTCATGCATTTGCTTATACATCTATTGTGGATTTTGTATTTTTGAATTTCAAGTTTAATAGCTTTTCATATACAAATAATCTTAAAATTTTACGCGTTTTAATATTTTATTTATTGTGTTATTATTATGTAATGTGGCTAGGGTTTATCCTTTTTTGATTTACGGAAATGTAAAAATTGGTCGAAATCTGGTTCTAGTTATTTAATGTACTAGTACCTTTCTAGTTGGATATAATTTTCCCCCCCCCCCGTTTATAATTTGCGGAGGCCCCCCAAGGGCTTTGTAGTCAAAACTATAAACGTCTTTTATCAATGTAGGAGCCCCGTAGTTTCCTTTCAGCCTTCGGGTCCATTCACTTTTGTCTATGTGCGTTCTCTGTATCCATTCGCATCGGCTTTCCTTTTGTTTGGTTGCTAATCATCGCTCGCTCGTTCGAGGTCGCCTTCTCTACTGTCCCTTTGTTAATACATAGCTTTGGGCTTCATTGCTTCCTCGCCTTTTCACCTGGGGTCGTTCGTTTTTATAGCTCTGCTTTGCTTCTACTTTTCAAACACCAATCAGAGTTACTATAGCCTCAGTAGACTATGGTGTTACCCAGTCTGTGTATACCGATGGGTTCGCAGGAAAGGAACGAAGAGAAAGTTCAGGAAATGGACATTTCTTCAAGATGCGGCTAACTAGTCAATCGAGTAGTACTACTATACGGCTCCATCTCGTCAGCACGATCTCAGGCTAGTCGTTGAGAAATCTAACTGACACATCATTAACTTCATCGGCGTCATCCTCATCTGCCTCGGCTCCTAGCAGTCAAGTACAGTTTCTGGTTCCGTGAATTCTCGTCGAAGCCAGGCCCAGGCAGTGTCTGTTCGGGGTCAATCTGTGTCTACCAGTAACCATGCAAATTGCTAATTTATCAGCGGTAATACGTGCGTCGTCCATTGGTACAGCACTTCACAAGGTTCTGCGAACTCTAAATATTGGTACCCTTCATTCGCAGATTCGTTGGAAATCAGCCAAGTACTCTTGGCCCGCTTTGATGTCATGGTGCAAATTCGGCACTCGGGACTAACTCAAATGGGAAGTAAGCGTCATCCATTGGGTATTTCGCATCTACCGACAATCAATACACTTTCTGAATTCTTCCAACCTTGAATACCGTGCTTCTACGCATAAGTTGTCGGAATCTACCTTCTACAATCTTGTGTGAATACGTCGGTGAATCCTAATCAATGTCATCGGGTGACAATCTATAACAAATAGTTTGGGTGTAGTATATTAGTGATGGTAGAGAACAATAACATTGGGTTTCAGTTTTTGCCATCGCAAGATGCTAGGCCTTTAGTCTCTATGTGTTCGCCACTTGGTGCAGAATACCTCAAAATGTTAGCAAAAATAATAAACGGTGAATTCATCGATTTTGGCTTTTATCTGAGAGGGAATTTACCCACTAGAGATTGCAATGAGTGCTTTTTCCAGTCAATTCTCTGGCAATATCATTTTAAGGAAACGACAAAAACGCGAATCCATGCAGTACATATGTGGACTTCTGCTTTTCTAATCTTTTCGGCTGTATACTTAAGGGCTCACCCGAGCCGTACACAGAGTTACTTAAATATGCCCATCTTATCAGATCGGCTGCAAGTCGTTTTGAAGGATGGGGCTGGCGGGATTACGACATACAGTTCCGCTAGGCAGCAAATCAGCCAGACGTTCCTGGGGCAGTTTATGATGGGGAATTTGGCCCTGTTTATCGTGGCTTCCCCTAGGTTTGTAAGTTTACAACCCTCTCGCAGTCATCAAGGGGTGCTTTCCAATGTCCAATAAGGGTCTTCCTTCTAAGTGGCGGGAGTCCGGGGTTGCACCACGTGGAGAAGGGCCAGATCCCAAGATCTTGTTTGCCTTCAAAAACTCGGTTTTCACGCCGGCAATAGCGCTTTCCCAGCAAAATGTAGTCAATTGTCAAAAGTCGATCACGGTGCAAAGTCCTTTCCAAGTAGGCATTATCTGATTTTTCTCCATTGATGCGTTCAAACATTCCACTAAATGCAGTAAATTGATTTGTCCAAGCCCCCTTTTGGTGTTTGCTGCAATACCACTCCCCATTGTTTGTGATGAGTTACTGCCGTTATTAAAGGATTATCCAAATAAAAAATCTGCTCAAGGGCCTCAGTGGTTTGTACATGGTTTCAAATTGAGTTTATCAAGGACCAATGGTTTCCAGAGAAGCCGCAAATCTAAATGCGGTTTATTAACTCCAGATGCAAGCTTTGGCCAAATTAAACAAAGAATGCGCGTGGTAAATTGCTGGTCCCTTTAAGCTTAAACCATTTTGAAAATCTTTATGTTTCGCCAATAGGCATAATCCCTAAATCCGAACCAGGAAAGTTCAGACTCATCCGCACTTGTCTTTCCCAGAGGGCTCTTCAGTGATTGATGATAGTGATAGGGATTTGTGTGTAGTCAAGTATGCAAGTTTTGATGTGGCGGTTAACCTTGTCGTTAGGATTGGTAAAGGTGCTTTAATGAGTAAAGCGGATATCGAATCTGCTTTTCGTCTCCCCATTTCACCCAGACGATTTTTGCATTCTGGGATGAGTTTTAACAATTACAAAGCTTTGCAATGGGCGCTTCATGTTCACCTGCATTGTTTGAACAGTTTTCAACTTTTTTGGAATGGGCTGTGAAACAAGCTTCAGGTTCAGATTACGTAACCCATTATGCGACGACTATTTCCTCTCATGGGGGGCATCCGAGTCGCCATTTTCTGGGCAAAAAATTGGGCTTGCTTCGAGGCTGTGTGTTTGAAGTTGGGGGTCCCGTTGGCAACTGATAAATCGGTTAGCCCAACTCGAAATTAGTGTACTTGGGGCTTGAAATGTATTCAATCAATTTAACAGTATCTATTCCAATGGGACAATTGCTAAGTATCTTGGAATGTGGAGACGGCTTAATCCTGTAAAATGAACCTAAGAGATGTGCAATCTCTACTAGGGTCCCTCTCTTTTGTTTGTAGAGCGGTATCCCCCGTAGAGCCTTCATTCGCCGCCCTGATGATTTAACATGTGGGTTTATCTAAACTTGCATCATGTACGGTTATCTGGCTGTGGCCACAAAGTTTCTTGCATATGTTGGCAGATATTTTTGAAGGAGTTCAACGGTAAGCTATTAGTCCGGATCAGCATGGGTCTGTGAGAATGATTTGGCAACTTTTTCACAGACGCAAGTGTTGTGTTGGTTGTGAGGTTTCTTGCAGGCAGGTGGTTCCAGTGTAAGTGGCCAAAGCATAAGTCCGGTAACTAACTCCCTTTCTTGCTAGAATTTTTTCCTGTTCTTGTCGCGTGGTACTACTGGGGTACCCTTCTCACGGTAAACGTATCGTTTAAGGTCTGACAACGAGGCGGTGTTGTCTATAATTAACCGTCAATCATCCAAATGTCCTGATATTATGAAGCTTGTTAGATTTTTCGTTTTGCATTGTCCTGGAAATTCAACGTTGCTTTTCATGCCAGACATAATCCGGGGAACAAAATAACATAGCGGATGCTTTATCCCGATTTCAGATGGTTCGCTTTTGGGAGGCTGTTAACCATGGCCAGGGCATCCGAACGACATACCAGAGTTTCTTTGAATTAGAGGAAGAGGCTCAGCGACTTCTTGGTTTTTTTCTTCTGCGAAGAACACTCTGGTATCGATATAGAAATGCAATTTATTTCCTTTATTGAATTCTGTGATAATCTGAACTTGAATAATGAATTCCCAACTTCACATCATCACGTTTTGCCTTCATAGCTTTCCTTCTAGTTCGAATGCGGCTCCCTCAACCATTGCTTCACAATTGTCAAATTGCTTATTTGCACAAAATTAATAGCTGGCCAGACCGACTGACAATTTTGTATGAGAAGTTGCTTGAGGTTGTAAATCGTTCTGATTACGTACTGAACACTAGGTTCCAGTAACATCCCAATTCTTTGCACGGTCCTAGTTGGGCTTTTGAGTGCTATTTGTTCGTCGTCTTATGAAACTTGTCTATTTAAGGCGGCCTTTTATTCAGCTTTTTTTGGATTCTTACGATCGGTGAATTTACTGCGTCATCTAAAAAGTCGGACATGTCCCGTATTTATCCATGAATGACATTTCCTTTACTGGATGTAATAACATCCTATGAGAGTAAGAATCCGTCTGTCAAAATCTGACCAAAGGGGTAACTCAGCCTGTCTTTATTTTGTGAGGTCGTCATCTCAACTATTCCAGTTTTTTTCTCTGCCATTTTAGAATGTTTGTGCATGCGCCCTGCGGATGTAGGGGCCTTTATGTATTCATTTTTGGTTTGATCCTTTATTGGTTCTCAATTTGTTTTCGGTAATTTAAAAAAGGCTCTCATGTTGGGTCTATCTTCAAAGGCTTTCAATCGCATAGTTTTAGGATTGGCGCGGCGACATTTGCAGCTTTAAGCGGAATCCCCGACTCTAGATCAAAAGTTGGGCCAGCTGGCGCTCTCACGCCTACAATTCGTATATCCGCCCTCAACTCGTGTTATTCTATCAATTTATTTTGTTGGCTATCCACCCTTTAGGGGTTTCAATTGTCAGTTGTAGAATCCATCTTATGTTTTTATTTTTTTGTTGTTTTATCCTCTCCCCTTATAGGCCACTTACGTACTTGGATATTGGGGATAGTATTGTCAACTGGGCTGGTCAATATAAGTCGCAACTTAAAGGAGGAGGGGATGTTTCTTGGATGGGGCTGGTGGTTCCCGTGTGGCTGGCCTCGCGTAACATGATTTCCATATATCTGTCAAGAACCCATACCCTACTCTTATCTTGCATGTTGGGACGAACGACCTTCTTGTTGGTTCATCCTAGACCGCTTGTCGCCGGTAGAAGAAAACTTGAAAGCTTTCGTAAATCCCCACAGACAAGGATCATTTTGGTCGACATTCGTCCAAGACTTTTTTATTACGGGAGTTAAACGGCATGGAGCAGGCAAGCGCTGCGCTATCTCTATGAATAAAACTGCGCATAAAGTCTGCAGGCGCCTTGTAATGCACCTTTGGTCAGCCCCTCCCATGTCCATCAATCCTTCAAAACCATTCTTTGTACAGGCGCGATGGCCTTCATCTTTCCGGTCCTTAAACAACTTGGGGGGCCTTCGCAAAGTCTAGAGATGCGTTGGTTATTTCAACCAGTTTCCGGCTCAGCTGTCCTATCCTCCCTCTTAGGTTGTTCTTTTTTTTTGGGGGGGGGAGTTTTTGGTATCAAGTTACACTCCCAATTAACTTGTTGTCGTAGGTTTGTTTGTGTTGTCTGTTTTTCTCTGTGAATGCCGAATTTTTGCTTAGGCTAGCCTTTGTAATTGCTGTAGTAGGGCCGAGTATTTGTTTTACAGAGTACACGCCTCTGAGATTAAGGGTAGTTTAGCACCCATCCCGCCAAAATCGTCTAATTAGCCAATTTGTAATTCAATTGCCAAAGGATTAACAAGTATTTTTTGTTTTAATAGGGCCGATTTCTTTCTATATAGTAGTTGCCTCTGAGATTAAAGGTAAGGTTTTCACCAATCCTAACATCGTCCACTTATGGGTTCCTATTTACCATACTGCTAGGTAGTCCTATTCAAATAAACAGTTGATGGGGTATTTTAATTGGCCCATCATTTGGATTAAGGGGTCTAGATATCACCATTTTTCATGATCGCTTAGCTCAGCTTTATAGAGTCGTGCCTCTAAAAACATTAGGCAGGGTTAATGCAGCCCGTCTGCATTCTCAAATCTTGTGCATCTGTTAAAATTTTCAAGACTTTAATTGTTTCCGACACTAATTTTGCAAACTCCCTGATGTGTTAATTCTTTACCTTTTAGAGTAGGCCTCTTAGGGTATTAGGGTCATCTCCCGATGCAAGTAACACATGGAACCTCAATAGTCTTAAGTAGCAATTTGTTTGTTCCGACAAGAGTTGATGCCTCTTCAGGGGTTAGTAGTCACCCGACACACTTATTCTTGTTAGCTTAATCGATCTCATTTCTGAATCTAATTGTAATCTCCTTAAGAGCCAATCCTCGGTAAGGGTTCCACGGTAGGCACCTGACAAGTGTATGCGTGTAATGCTATGTTTGTGTTTTTTTTTGTTTTTTTTTTTTTTTTTTAAAATCATTAGGTTCGATCAAGTATGTGCTTTTATTTACATGCTAATCTGCTTATTCATGTTATTCAGCAACCTTTGTGATTGATGCAATGGTAAGAGTTAGGCCTACATAAATGACCCCAGGTCGTGGGGGCGAGCAGCGCCCATGCTGGCATTTTTTTTGTCACGACTCACTTCCTTGATAATTCCCGTTTTATTGACGGAGGCCCCTAAGGCTGTAGTCAAAACTGAACGTCATTTTATCAAGGTAGGAGCCCCGTCTTTCCTGCACCTCGGGTCCTTCACCTTTTGTTCTATGTGCGTTCACTGTATCCATTCGCATCGCCTTTCCTTTTGTTTGGTTGCCAATCATCGCTCGCGCGTTCGAGGTCGCTTCTCTATTGTCCCCCTTTTGGTTAATACATAGCTTGGGCTTTCATTGCTTCCTCGCCTTTTCACCTGGGTGGTCGTGGCTTTTATGCCTGCTTTGCTTCTACTTTTCAAAAACCCTCCCTTCCCTCCCTGACATCATGTACTCTTCAGGAGGTTTTGGGTGTTTTTTGTATAAATAAAAAATCTTGTAGCTTTATATTTTGACCATTTGTTTCTATATATTCTGTGATTTAAGGTTGTTTTTTCCAGTCTACAGAGTAGTTGCCTCTGAGTAAGGTTTCGGTTTGCACCCATTAGGGAATTCAACCACCTTAGTTTAATCCTCCCTTTGCGTGTAGGATACATTTGTAATTGCTGTAGTAGGGCCGATTTTGTTTACAGAGTACACGCCTCTGAGATTAAAGCAATATTAGCACATTTTTTGAAGGGGCGCCCCAATTTTTCAAAAATTAGGAGATTTTTACACGGTTGGATGGTAACCGGCTAGTAAATAACTGTGAATGGTTAAGTTCGAAATGTCTATGTGTCACAAACGAAGGAATTTTGTACTAGAATAATTATTATCGGGGATCCCCGATAATAATTCAACGGCTGCTGGAAACGGCCTTCCAATGTGAAATAGCCGCGGAAATTAGAGCCAGGTACTGTACGCATCATCCATTGTTGTTTAATATCGGGCAAGTCAAGTTCGAGGGTTTTTTCGAGGTGGAACTATTTTCATCATGGACGGACATAAACATAGCATTTCTAGCTCTGCCGTTAAGTCCAATCTGGGATCCCAATTCTAATTACAAAATCACTTATTTTGTGATAAATACGCATTTTTTAGCATTCTCATTCGCAGGTATAGTTTCCTAGACAATTACCAACGTAACTGGGCAAAAATATCAAATTTTGAAATTGGGGGCGCTCTTCAAAAAATGTGCCAATATTGCTTTAAGGGTAAGGTTTAGCACCCATCCCGAAAAATCGTCTAAATTAAGGCCAATTTGTAATTCAATTCAAAGGGATTAACAAGTATTTTTGTAATAGGGCCGATTTCTTTCTATAGAGTAGTTGCCTCTGAGATTAAAGGAGACGTTTGGCCCCAATCCTAAAATCGTCCACTTATGGATTCCTATGTACCATACTGCTAGGTAGTCCTATTAAAATAAACAGTTGATGGGGTATTTTAATTGGCCATCATTTTGGATTAAGGGGTCTCAGATATCACCATTTTCATGATAGCTTAGCTCAGCTTTTATAGAGTCGTGCCTCTAAAAACATTAGGCAGGGTTAATGCAGCCCGTCTGCATTCTCAAATCTTGTGCATCTGTTAAAATTTTCAAGACTTTAATTGTTTCCTCGACACTATTTTGCAACCCATGATGTTATTCTTTACCTTTAGAGTAGGCCTCTTAGGGTATTAGGTCAGCTTCCGATGCAGTAACACTGAACTTCAATAGTCTTAAGTGCTAATTTTTGTTCCTTCAAGATTTAGGCCACTTTAAGGGGTTAGGGACAACTTAGGGCATGGAAAAAAGAGATTAGAAGGAACCACAACGACCCACTTGACGTTTGAACGATCTATCTGCCGCCCTATAATTGCAATTGGTTATTCTATTCTCTCAAGTGGCTCTTCCGAGATAATCCTATTCAGAATTCTGGCTCGAGAAAATTCTCAGTTCGTGGTTTCTTCATTGCGAAAAGATTCGGGGTCAAATCGGGAATCAGCGAATATTCAAACATATGGCCGCATCCATGGAAACCGTTCAACACGCCCGGGGGGTTCTTGGATTTTGCTCGGGCACCCATGCTCGTTCCGAAAAAAGAGGGACTAGCTGCAAATGCGGGACTACTGCTAGGGGTATCAAATTCAAATAATCAAGTTCTAGTCCCGGTGGGGGTACAAATTTAGTTGTGATTGTGACTGGTTCAATGATACAAATAGGAAAAATTAACATAAGCATATCATGAAAGTAACCATAAGTGTGTATTTTTTCTTGCAGTAGTACAAGTGTCATTTTCTTGTATGTTGGCTATCTTAAATGTGTATCTTTTTTCATGTATTGAGAACAGGCCCGCAAGGGGTATAATCTCACTGCAAATTACCTCAATCTTCAATCAATTTTTATTTTTATTTGTTCATCATAGAATAGGCCTACAGCAAAAACAATATGATAAATAATTATGTAAATAATGCATTACAGTGAAAAATAACTTGTTACTATATTACTCAAAAATATTTTGCATACAAGTAAAGATGTTTATAATACATTATAAGTGTAATTCCAAAAGAGAGTATATAACTGGGATAATACTAGTGGAAATTATATTTAAAAAAGCATAGTAAAGATGTCATATTACTGCTGTACCGTTAGGTGTATATTTTCACTGAAAACTAGTATAATTTCACCAAAGCTGGTCCAATTAGGGGCCGGGTACATTTTAACTGAAAATTGGTCCCGTTATAGGTCACTTTCAGAACCCCTGGAACGAGCATGGGTGCCCAACGAAAATCCAAGACCCCCCCGGGTACAACTTTCAAATTTAGTCAAACTTTCATCCTTTTTTATTTCACACTGGGCAGTCTGGGGCAGTAAAGCTGAACGCATAACGATGTACATTAACTTCTTATATAGCGAAAACACAACAAATACCCACCCGGAGACCGCGGAACATGTTGGATTGCAATATACTTTTACACTTTTACGTGTTCGGACATAGAGTTTCAAAATATTCTACAGTAATGATTGCTCGCCTATTATCGATTGCGGCAGAGGGATTAATGATCAAAATGGTGTTTTTTTTTGAATCCTTCCTTTTGTGCGGGTGAATGGATAAACAGATTAAAATCGGATTGTGGAAGTCGTTGTGGTTCCTTCTCATCTCTTTCTTCCAGGTTAGGGTAGGCACCCGACACACTTATACTTTAGCTTAATCGATCTCATTTCTGAATCTAATTGTAATCGCCTTTAAGAGACAAGCCCTCGGTAAGGGTCAAGTAGGCCACCTGACCAAGAGTGTGTCTGCGTGGTAATTCTTGTTTGTTGTTAGCATTAGGTCGGATCAAGTATGTGTTTATTTAATGCGAATCTCTTATTCATGTTATCAGCTAACCGTTGATTGATGCAATGGCTACGAGTTGCCTACAATAAAAGACCCCCAGGTCGTGGCGAGCAAGCGCCCATTCTGCATTTTTTGTCACGGCTCCTTCCTTGATAATGTACTTTTAATTGATTTATGTAATTGTTTGAAAGTTAAATTGGGTTTTTTGAATAAACCTTACTCATAATAGTCTTGTCATTAGTAAATTAATTAAAAATAGCAACCTACAGAAGGCGCAAATTTCAAATAGTTCACGCTGTGGCGACGTCACCATGACATCACATGTACTTCTTATGATCCAATTAGTCCTGACTGTACCCGCGCTATCCAAAACTACACTGACCATCGCTCGCGGCCTCGGCCCGCTCGTTGGTCAGTGGCTTTTGGATACGCGGGTACATCCCATTACTAGAGCCAATCAGCTGCATTTATATTCTTATACAGTTGATTTTTGGGACACGAATCTTCGTTCGGGTCCCATAGTTAAAAACTGGGGTGTTTGAAGCCAATGGTTTTTTTTAACTCCGTGGTTAATCTTATATCGTATGGTCTTAAATTTTTTCGCCATGTGTGGTTTTTGGATGACGTGGAAAATAATTGAGCGTTTTCGTTTGCCGATAATAAGGTTGGAAAGCCAAGTTTAGGGTCGAAACAAACAAATTGGTTCGTGATGTGTCATACAGCTCCTTTTGGATGTGTGCATTGTAATGGCCATGAAAGCTGTTGGGAATAGCATAAAATCAATCACAGTAAGCCTCTGAGCAGCTTCCCTTAGCACTTGTCCTCCATGTAGTGCTACCTGTATGTAAGCCTTGATGCATTTGCATAACCTTGAGTGGTGTCAAGAGTGTGCTTGCAATTGTGTTGGTTTTTGTTACACTAATTAGGGTCACTACCTGCAAGGACAACATTCCATTGTCTGTTGGACAGTTTCCAGGCTCAAACCTTTTGGTCAGAATATAAATAGGCTAGTACATTAGTTGTTACAATGGATATAATGTAACATGTCTGCACATGAGTAATTTTGAAAAATGGTTATATTTCCTCAAAATGTATAATTGTGTTTTTTCCATGATAAGCCAAGTGCATGCACCCAATCAAATTTGACACTGAGTGACTGCTCAATTAAGTTTATTCTGGTCAAGTCGATAGTATAATATCCTCTACCCAGTAAAAATCATTTCTTCTCAATTTAAAATAACACTGTCTGGAATTTCCCTGATCCACTAACCTTTCTGTGTGTGTATGTGTGTGTGTGGGTGTGTGCGTTGCATGCGTGTGTGTGGTCTGTTGTGTGTCTATGTCTGTATGCCGTCTGTGCCCGTCTACTTGGCAGTCTGTTTGTAGGTGTGTGTCGACATGTGTTTGTGTAAACAATATCAAAATAAGTAGTATTATTTGCCAAGAAATTTGTCAAAACCTTCATTTCCTTGACTCAAATTTTGAAGCGGTGACCTTTGGAATATTTCCAAGCCTTTCGCCTCAAAAAACTAAGTAATATTATATTGAACAATGTATTAACAGTATGAACCATTGCTCAAAGCAAGATAAGAAGAAAACCAATTGTTGTACCAGGCCGTACCGCCAGGATTTTTTTACAGGGGGGGCGGGTCTTCGAAAAAAAAAGTGGACCTTGTTTGGAAAAATGGACCTAACCCGCCCTAAATGGGGCCATTTTTTATGTTTTGAACACCTCCATCAACAAAACGTGGGTTCGTTTAAGTCATATTTTCTCTTAATTTTGGACCTTTTATCTTAAAAAAATAGGCAAAATGTGGACCTTTTTTCCTTTGTGGAATTGGGGGGGTGCAACCGCACCCCCCTGCATACGGGCCTGGTATGTACATACGTGTACCTGTGTGTTGTGTGAAGCGGTGCGGAAAGTATTTACCCACGGTGTAGTCTGTGAAGATTTTTCCAATCATTTAAAGGCCGCCCGACTCTCTGATACTTTAATCAATTCTAGTCTCTCACGATGTAATTTTGAATTTAACCACCTCATAAAATCAAACACAGTAAACACTACATCAAACACGATCCTAGTAGTTTGAAAATTCCCGTTCTTGAAGACCAGATGCGCAAACGTGCCTTTGGTCCTGGTTCTACGAGCGAAATGCGGAAGGACTTTTATCAGGCAGTTAGGACTCATAACAAGATTCTTAAACTCACAAAGCACATGGTAGAGAAAGAGATTGTTAAGTCCATATAGAGAAATGTTTTAGATCTGATTTTTGGCGTTTTGCGAAAGACGGTACAAAAGGGTCAAATTGGCAGGTGTCTGTGGTTCCCACGTTTACCAAAGCATTTGCAGATGAGTACTATCCCAGTACGTATAGCATCCCGAAAACCATCGATTTGGATGCTATCTCTAGGTTCCCTTGGTTGCACACTCCGAAACTATTAAATGTTAGTTCATTTGACATGTCGCCGATTAGACCTGTTCACATTTCGCAAAGTGCTGAATTGTAAGAGTTCCACTTCTGCTCCTGGCCCCGATGGCATTATGTACGTTCATCCTGAAAATTAACCTTGCACTCACAGATTTATGCCACCTCTTTAATAAAATCCTTAAATCAGGTTGTCCGCCCCAAAGTTGACATGAGTCCTGGTCACGCTTATGCACAAAGATCCTAGTCCCGAAACAAGGATCCCGGTACTTCATAATGATAGCCCTTACAAGTGCAATTGTGAAACTCTACCACCTTCTTCTTGCCGATAGGCTTGATCTTTTACATTAAGAATAACGAGCCTGTTAGATATCCAGTGCAGAAAGCTTCCTAAAGGGTCTCAATGGTACCCCTGACCACACTTTTGTTGTTTCTGAGTTGATTTCGCCATGCAGCTTAGCACAGATCAATCCATCTGACCTGGTTTGATCTTAAAAACGCCTTTGGTTCTGTCCCGCACTCACTTATTACTAGTACAACCTCAAGCATAATCGTCCATCTGAAATTATTGATTACATTGACAACTTATCAGCCTCTCAAGGGCAAGGTGGTTACACCTTCTTGGTGTTCTGAGGTGTTCGAGTTTAAAAAGGGGGTGTTTCCAAGGTGATCCCCTTTCACCTCTGTCTTCTGCTTAGTTTTATCCATCCTATATTATATCAATCCGAGGAGAACGGGTTATACTTTCTAAGACTACTCGATCCTCCGCCATTGTGAATCCTTTCGCGGATGACTTTAATTTGGCAACGAGCAGACGCGATAGCCACCAACGCATTATAAACAATATCAACTCCACAGTGGACATAATGGGTCTGCCCTTGAAACCATCTAAATGCAGATCATTGTCAATTGTCAGTGTCAGGTTTTAAACCTCTGCAATTTAGGATTGGTGACTCTAACATTGTTGCAC
>JAMKCH010018172.1:0-22915 GCA_023653785.1 Ophioderma brevispina
GTAAAAACGGAAAGGTGGACGGGGAGAGGAGAGTGACTTTTTAAAGTAATACAATTACATCTACGGTTCATAACGCTTTTTATATCATATAGCTAGTCTATACCTCAATATCTAGATATCCTAATAAAATGGTGTTATTACTCCCTCCTGGGCTTATTTTTTCTCTGTTTGTGTTACGAATTAAAAAGACGCTTCAATTGTATACATGCAGTAGGAAAGACATCACCACATATACCTTAATTTAAACAAAAAAGGTTTCAAAACTTTCCTTTTACTGTTGGTTTAATACACCTTCGGAAACGTTCTCATTAGGTGGTCTACAACCGATTAAGTGTCAAATTGAGAAAAATTTGTATCCTACAAAATCTTCGTAATTTAAGTTTTTGTTTCTACGAAAAAAAAAACAAACGCTCTATAATTCAGGAGCCGTAAATGGCAACACTAATTATCGGAGTTTTGTGAAATATAATTTTTTAAACCGACTCTCAGATTTCCCGAGGACGGGCCTCAAATTTCTAACAAATCGTGTTTTTTTCATATACATTATGCTTGTACACATACAATACTTAATGCCAACGATTCAGATGATACAAAATTAAAAAAAAACATTATATACATTTGGATACTGAAATTCGCCATACATAGTTTTCCTTGGCGTTGTTATCTACACATTTAGATTTTACTTCATCAAAACGAAAAATCCGATTCATCTCAAAACTTCGGAATTGAACAGTTTAGGTGTATACCTTAAATTTTAGTCAACTAAATCTCCGAGTCTGCTATTAAGGTTTTATACATGTAGGTTGAGTCCTTTATCATTTACATTTACAGAAAAACGCAAGACCCGACACCTATCAACTGTTTGCAAACATTTTAAAGTTTACAAGTATAGCGGATCAAAGTTTCTGAAAGTTTCACTGCTTACTATCATCCCTAAAATTAAAAATGATTTTCAATCATTTTCTTTCAGATAAGAGTACAGATATCAAGTTGCCCGTATGAACGCTTTTATTAGTTTACTTTAAATTCCCCTCTTAAAGACACTATCAGTGATTTATCCGAAAGAGCCAACATATTTGAAATTTGCAGGAATAGCTTCAAAGTGAAGGATAAATCTGTAGAATCTCATAAGTTATTTTCAAAATGAAGAATTACAGAAAAGGAAGAAACACGCCAATATTCACAGATTCGAATCCCCATTCAATTACAATTACGTGTTGTAGTAAGTGTCCGAACGGACAGTAATGACTAAGATTCGATTTTGTCTTTATTAGGCTGATCCTGGTTCTATAGAGTTTGCAGGATATGTTAGAATACATGTACTATTACAAACATGCAAAAATTTGATTTTTGATTGATTTTTTTCCCGATTTTTTTATTTACAAGTCACTGATAGTGCCTTTAATACACATAGTAGTAGATCAATACCACATGTGACAAAGGAATCCAATCCAAATTTGTGTCAGTAAGTCATGTATTGGTTATTTCTATCATAAAATACATTTCTAAATATTGAAGTAGTTTTATAGATAACTTAGTATATGAATGAATAAATTGTACTGAAATCTGAAAAAAGATGAAGAAAGAACTTACATAGGTCTTTTTTTATAAAGTTATGCATATTTTTGTTAATTATTTAGCAATACGCTGACACAGTCACCTTTCGAAAAACTTCATTGAACGTGTGTTTTTTTCCTGCAGCAGAAGTTAGAGCACTACAATAAAGTAGAAGAAAGGAAACTTCAAGGTCTTTGTTATAAATCTTATGCATATTTTTGTTAATTATTTAGCAGTAAATTAATACGCTGCCCAGCAATCGTTTTAGAAAACCTTAGTTGAATGTGGTTTTTTTTTTCTGTCACAGAGTTGGACTATAATAAAAAATATTAAGGTTGGTTTTTTCAGGTATTTCATCATTTACCTTAAGATCAACAAGATTTTTTCCATCAGGGATGAGTACCTTTGTGCAGGTTTCCAGAGCTTAGCAAATTTGCAAGCGAATTATTGCCAAAGTAACAACAGCTGATATGTCGGGCCAGTCGGGCGTATTTTTTTCTGGGCCATATCACATTATCTAATAATATATTATAATAATATGCTATATAAGAGAAAGAAGAAGAAAAAGAAGAAAAAATCATAAATAAAACACATAAATATTCCATTCAAATACCACCCCCCAAAGTTAATAACACATTAAAAGTAGGTGGAGGATATGTTATACACATCATTAAGCACTATCATTGATTTGATTAATAAGAAAATTGAAACAAAAAATCATCAAACATCAAGATTTTTGGGTAGAGTTTCATAGAGAAGTCCCCGTTATGCAAATGAGGTTTACCAATTAATTCGTCATTCATTGTGCCGTAGTGCTTGACGGAATAAAAGGCAATTCCTCATTTGCATCAATGGGACTTCTATATGAAAACGTTCATCACCGATTTTGCATTGTCTGTAACAACTATACATATCCTAAAGCCCGTGATATAATTCCAGTCGCAGCGAGATTTCTGGTCGTGAGCATGCGTAACCACTGGATATTGAGTCAAAATCCGGTATGCGCACACTAATCGGGGGGCTCGCTGCGACTGGAAGTATATCATAGGCTAACATACCCTCCAAGTGATCAGACTGAAAGCAACCAAGTAGGACAAATTGGATATTCAGCCAATGCGTCTGTACGGACACTTACTACAACACGTAATTTTATGGGGATTCATTTCTTTCAATGGTGCTTTCTTCTTTTCAGCAATTTAACTTTTTAGCCGTTCCTGCAAATTTTAAAACATTTGACGCTTCGGGTGGATCACTGATAGTGCTTTCTTACGTAATACATTCGAACAACATAGCAAATTCAGAATCATCAAATATACAGGCAATAAAATGTCTATACAGGTACAATTAAAATGGCTTACAGAAATGTCTTAAGATTGAAAACAAAAGGTTTGAATTATCTGCTTATATTTCAATATAAAACAGGCTCAATTTCATATTTGCTCTATGTGATAATTTATAAATTTCACATTTTTGTACCAAAGAATAATTCTCGCTTAATCCTTTCGACGGAATATTTTGCTATAGAAAAAGATATACATCAGTGACAAAAATCGAATCAGACTTTAAACATTAATTCAGGAACACTGGTTAAAATAAAATGCTCTGGTGCCCTTTAACAAATGTGCAATTACATTGTCATATTATAAAAAAAACATTCACAAAAACACTGTTAGTTGATTGAGCATCTTAGCAACCAAATGGTGACATCATCAATATAGCAAAGTCGAACATAAAACGATATTACAATATACCTCCCCTAGAGTAATTACCCGAGGCATTGAGGAATTCACTTAATATTTAATAGATGAAATCAACATAAACAGAAAAGCACCAAAATATGCAAAGGAAAAATACATCAAATATACATGTGAATTATCATCCATAAATGCATTAAGTAGTCTACATTATTTACGTATTAAATTAGAATTAAAGGGCCATATGGCCCGCTCGCAAGTAGCCTCGTCCCCAGAACCCCAGATTGTACCGGAAGTGTTTCGAATTTTGGTCTATCAGAAGAAAGCTGCTATTTTTCTCATTTACATGTAAAATCTTAGGGTTAAAGGATGTTTGGTTTGGTATTATATAGGAAAATGCTACCCATTTTGGCTTTCTTCGACCAATCTTCATTTTACACAGATCTTGGGGCTTACAACAAATACGTTTTTAGCTCTCACGTTTTATAACGGATTGCCAATAATCGTCGCGAAACTTTACAGATGGGGTTTTTTGGGTGACGGCCATTCTATCATAGTGAAAATTTATAGACTTAAGTCTGGTCATCCCCCTTTAAGTGGTTGCCTGCCAGCTAAGCTGGCGGCCCACAAAAAACCTAATCACTTGGTCAAAAAGCTGTGTGGAATGTGCGACACACCGGGGGGGGGGGGGGGGGGGGGAACTCCACTTTTTCAGGTTAGGATGTGGCCGAATTCCGAAAGTGGGGGGCTTGGAAAACTGATTTGTCTCCGAAAGTAGGGGGCTAGGAACTGAAAGTTGAGGAATTTCTAGTGAAATTTTAATTGGCTAAAATTCAGCATCTGAGGCCAACATTTTATGAAAAGGGAACCTTAAGAACTTAATTATTACCCAACTGGGGGTATTGGGAACTGCTGGAGAGACGCGAAAAGGGGGTATTACGGGCAGCACATACCCGTACCTCATAAACCAATAAAATTAACATGTACACATGCGCACATAGGACACGAACAGGATAAAATACATTGATAAAACACTACATTATATGACTACACACCAGGAACACAAGCGTGACAGACAGTCACAAAGTTCAGAATGAGGGAAATAGGCCTATCCTGAAAACTTGGTTTCGACATTAGGATGTGACAACATAACGCAAGTTCAAGTCGACTTCTATTTTATGTGACATCAAATGTGCTCCCATCACACACCCTGTTTATCACTAGTACATCACTAGTGCTCCAGGAAGCTCCATATTCATCACCACAAACCCTCTAAGGGTGCACACATTCAGTCCAGATTGTGCTATACTACAAACCCACCCAACTCTGACTTCGTCTCAGAGGATCACACATAAGTGGCTTACTGTATTTTGCGAAACGAACGAAACAGAACTCCCATTGGATTACACGCTGTATTCCGTTATGCACGTATATAAATGACGGAATAAAGCGTGTAATCCAATGGGAGTTCTGTTTCGTTTCGTTCGCAAATACAGTAAGCCCACATAGGCCTAAGTATATCTTGAGATGATAAACTTACCAGACTTTAATTGTATACACCGAACAAAGGTGGCCGCACCCCCAATTGGGCTGCCAAATAGCCCACTTCTTGAGGAAAGTTGGCGATTTCTGTTTTCTGAAGTTTTTAAAACTTATTAGTCGACAACTCAAAAGTAGAAACGGTGTAGAACCTCAGGGCCCTTTGTTTAGAGTAACATCTAATATCAGAAAAAGATCCAACCGAATAACTTTGTGGTCACGACCATGACCAGAGTCCTGCCATTGTCGATATCTGACACTTCATCACTCGCACTATCAACATTGGATCAAACTTTGAACGTCAACGTGATGTCGAATGATGCCTCTTCATTCTTTCTCCAACAAACTGCTTGCGTTCGGGTAGATCCTTCTATCAAATGAATATAAGATACGAACAAGACCACTCAATTCTTTTTTGACCTTTAATATTCAGTAAGGCCAATATTTTCGTAGTGCTGAAATTACCATGTTCTAACTGACAGTTGTTATTTTGGAGATATGAGTTCCACAAAAGGCATGTTTAACCAGAAGCTACCAGAGGGCTACCCTGTGGAGGTAAAAATTCATTTGTATGACTCATACTGTCATACTGATTGGTGGCGGAGCTAGGCTTCTAGATCGGGGCAGTTGAATCAAACCGACAGAAAACAGGTGAGGCCAGGGGACCACTTGGGACAATTTGGTTTTATATGCTTTTTTCAAATGCTACCTGAGAACTACTTCGTGCACGATTTGTAAAATATCTGTAGCGACATTGAATTTAAAACTATCTTTGCCGGCCAGACGGCCGGCCTGCAAGTGCATAACTGAATTTTTGAAGTGAACCGACGGGCTAATCTCAATCGACGAAATCAAATAAAACTTTTGGGGTCACGACCTCTAGAGATTGATACTATCAAAACCCTATCAAATGAAAATCTATTGAATTGGGACCCGAATTCAATAGGTTTTTGATAGAGTTTTGATAGAAAAAACTAGAAATTTTCTAAAACAAAGCCAAAAAGATTTGAGAGATTTTTGACAGAACCCCAGAACACCTATGGAATATATATACGATTTATCATTTATGCCCCTATCAAAAACCCTATCAAATTTGATTTCATATAGTTTTGATAGACATCTGGAGCAATTTAACCGAAAACCTATCAAATACTTCTGCTGGTGGATGTATATTTGTCAAGGCATTATTCATATCAAATACCTATCAAATATATTTGATAGGATTTTCACAGTTCTGATATCAAAAAAAAAAACAAAACCCTATCAATAGTTTCGCTGGTGGCTTGCATTGACTGGAGCGTTATTCCTCTCAAAACACTATCAAACATTTTTTGATAGGGTTTTGATAGCCCTAATCAAGAAGCTATCGGAAACCCTCTCAAATTTACTTTGCTGGTGGCTGCATAATGCGGAGCATTATCCTATCAAAACCACTATCAAACATATTTGATAGGGTTTTGATAGACCCTCATCAACAAAGATCAAAACCCTATCAAATACTTCTGCTGGTGGCTGCCTCGTAGCTGGGCGTTATTCCTATCAAACACTATCAAACATTACTTGAGTGGGTTTGATAGACCCTCAGCAAGAAGCGATCAAAACCCTAGCAAATACTTCTGTGGTGGCTGAATCGTAGCTGGGTAGTTTTATTCCTATCAAAACACTATCAAACAATTATTTGATAGGGTTTTGTAGACCTCATCAAAGAGTATCAAAACCCCTATAATACTCTGGGCTGGTGGCTGCATCGTAGCTGGTGGAGGTTCCTATCAAAACACTTATCAAACATTTTGATTAGATGGACCCTCAACTGTATCAAGTACATTCACATTTCAGTGTCAATAGATGTGAAACCCCTGATGATTACTAATCCAGCGCAGTCTCAATGCGGGCCATGTAGAGATCCGTATCATGGATACACGCGGCCCGGATCAACTTACTCAGTTAATAAATCCTGACCACACCAACAAGCCATTACCAAGACTTGTGGATAAGAAGAGAAGATGTGCCTTGGTACAGGGGAAGAAGATATTAAAGCAAGTTGTTGTGTTTCACGTGTTTAATTGATTTTTAATTAATACTAACAGGACAAGGGACAAACGACTTTTGGGCAACGGGGCTATTTGAGCAATTCTGCCAAAAAGTATAGCCCTCGTAGTGCATTTACCATAGGCCAAAATTTCTCACAGGGGGTATTTTGTGAAACGAGGGGGCTAATCGCCCAAGCCCTCCTTTTATGTTGGCCTGCTAATAAATCCTAGTTAGTAAAGAGAGTTTTTTTTTCATTATAAATTAATTATATTAACGGACAAACAAGGTGATAATTTTTTAGATTAGTAATTATGGAATTAATTTTTTCATGATTTCTCAAAGAGGAGTAAATGAAAAAACCAACTATAAATGTCAGTAATAGTATAAAAATAACATGAGGAATAAAATATCATTTTAAATAATAAAATAGTTTATACTACAATTAAATTTTAGAGGTGAATATATTATAAATAATAGAATTGAAGGGAGAGCACAGATTTTTAGTTTATCAGTTGACACTCAGAAGGGAAAGAAATTTTGAAAAAAAAAAGCAATTTTGGTTTTGGAGTTGTGCCAAAAAAATGTAAAGTGTACTTGGAGGACATGTCCTAGTTGAATTTGATGCTAATAATTTAAAAGAACAAATCATTATATAAAGTAATAATGCATTGCCCTGTTCATAGGTAGGGGGTCTTTTTCTTTGAACGGGCCAGTGTATCGGTTTTTTTTAGTGGGCATAGCCAATTATAGTCCTGTCGCTACCTCTGTGCAGAGAATAACATTTACACCACGTCAAGAAATGCAGTCTTTATTCACGCACAGTAAAAAAGCGCCCGCTTCAAGTCAGCGAGAGCGATTATTCCTGACGAATCAAACAAATCTCGCGATGACGTCACTGCACGGAGGTAGAGGACATGGGCTATAGATATTTTCAACACGGGAATTTACCAAACATAATGACCCTGTTAAGCGTCCTAAAGGGGGTCAATCACATGGAATGGTGGGTGCAGCACTTTCGCATATTTTGCCTTTGCTCTTTGAAATGAGTGTCACTGGGCATTAGGCAAGGTCTTGTGAATGTACGCAAGTGTATTTTTCGCATGCATACTTCATGTACATTGTATTTTGCTCACGTTTCGAGGGTCATTTGAAAAGGGTCTATAGCTAGGGTATACGGTAATATCGTTTGAATGATTCAAACATCATCGGAAAGAATTTTGTATTGGCACACCCTAGGAATTTGGCCGAGCATCCATGCATCAACGAAAAATAAATATAAATGCATGTTGAAGGAGGTGTGGCCAGAAAAATACTGATGCATCCCCAATTATCTGCTGCACGTGTGCAACATGCCGTGTGTGTGTGATGTTGAGTTATGTGCGTTGCCATATTGCCATGGAGTTGGTCAGCTGCCATGGCATGACTGACTGTATAGACAGTGAGCAGAGAAGAAAAAAAGACCAATTTTAATATAAAGACTCGCTGTCTGCTAGCTTAGCCCTAAAAAAGCCTCTAACGCTTAATCTTACGGGATAAATTCAGTTTCTCATAATTCTGTCACCAAATCCTTCAGCAAAACAGTTTATTGTTTATTGTTGAGGCGGCCGAATTCATAAGGTTGTGGGCTTAAACTCTGAGTCACCAGATCTGATAAATCATGGGCACACGCGATCTATGCCCATGTACTAGCACTAGCTCATAATGCTGGTAGCTGTCAAAGCTACGCTTAATTCAACAATTATACGGAATTTATTGTACGGCCAGACGGGCGATCGCGATAGTACAGGTCTGGAGGAGCTACTGATGAATGTGTGTGTGGAGGTCATGACTGCTCAGACCGAGCGGTAATGCCGTGGATTTCTTGCCTGTCGGGTTGTCAGCACCAAATAGAGTCCAATCATATACCATAAATTTCCTTTGTTCATTCTGAATGATGCAATACACCCTCGGTTTCTTGATATCTTCCTTGACAACACAGCCCACATGGCCACGAACAGCCGTTGTAGCATCCATTTTTTTCACTTTAGATTTTCAAATACATGAACTTGACTCACTCTTATAAAGCTCAGGGCTACGGACAAGGCGGTAGGACATGACAACTAACAGCAACAGCAAAATCAAAGGACAGCATACGGCGAATCCGAGTGTAGTCTCTTTCAAATACTGAATGGACACCCTCGGAGATTTTTTTTTATTTATTTACTTAGTTATTATTTTTTTTGTATATATGCCAATAACGTGATAAATATGGGAGATCAGGTAAAATACTTATAAATTATTTTTTTATCTACTGGAATTTATATATAATTAGGAAGAATTGTTTACAAAACTAATGGAATGCAATAAAATACACTACCAATAAAATTTCCGCATTACGTGGTAGTAAGAGGCGACTGATACGCTAATAGTTGAAAGTACGTTAAAAAGACCTAGTAAAATAGGGTTGATAGACGTACATGTAAAAAGCTGAAAATATTTCTAAGTCCAATTTGATTAGAAATTTTGAGAGGGGAAAGGAAACAATCATTGTAAAATTAAGAAGTCCAATTTATAGGAAATCTATCATTGTTAAACATATACTAGTCCATTGATAGGAACATTTGATGAGGAAAATATCATTGTAAAATTACTAAGTCCAATTTGATAGAAATTTGATAGGAAACATCATCATGTAAAATTACAAAGTCCAATTTGATAGAAATTGATAGGAAATCTATCACTGGAAATTACTAACGTTCAATTTGATAGAAATTTGATAGCAAAAAGGGCAAGTTTTGATGAGCTATTTGAAGTTATCGTATATTTGATAGAATTGATAGCGATATTTTAAAAGATCTAAGTCATATTTGAAGATATTTGATAGATTTGATAGGACATTTTTTTATTACTAGCCAAATTTCTATCAAAAACAGGTATTGCTTAGAGATTTGATATACCAAAACTTATCAAATTGCAATTTGATAGATTAAAAGTTGTACATCACTTTAAAGCTTATTAAAATTTGATAGAAAAATTTCTGCAAGGGGCCATGGCTAGCCAATGATTACTAATCAATAATGTTGATTCTATGTTATGTGATCTTTGTGTAGGTTTCAAAATTGTAACAGGTTTGGGGGAAAATTTCCGTTCCATTTCATATATTGCAAGGTTTTAAAACAAACACATTTCTTTTGTCAACCGCCCTCCCTTTTTTAGTGGTGATTATTTGGCTACGTTGGACTGGGTCTGGGTATTTATATTCCCATAGGACAAACACCAAAACTCAGCAGTATGACAGTCCGGATTGGACCAATATCTCACAAAGTCGTCTGTCGTAAATGTCTACTTTTAAGATCACCAAAGGCAAGCATTTTCCAACCCAAGTGGCGTCAAAGACGACTGCAGCCCAATAGCTTTACGCTCATACGGTGATATAAATACAATAATTATAAATCCGGTACTGGCTCAGATCCCAACCCTGCCTTGAGATCAAAACCTATTGCAATTTTCTGTATCCGGCACTATTTATATTTCACAGCTAGTTTTCCCCCAATCTTACATAACTGCGAACAATGTTCCAATTTAGATCGCACAATGATGACCTCCTACTGTAAATTACCTATAGTAGTCTGTGGGGGACGTAGTGCACAGATCTCAGGTGAGTGTGCAAATCTGAGAAAACTGTGAATTTGGACACAAGTAATTTATGCATGATAATTTAAAAAAATATTGAGCCACTTTGCCACACCCCTTTTCATGGCCCCAGCTTGGATTTCAAGGACACAGGGGTAAAAAAAATTTTAAATTGTCCGAAGTGCGTTGTGAAAGTTTTTGAAAATTTTTGTAAAACGTGGTTCAAGTTATTGGTTCAACTCATAGAATGAAATATAGGAATAGTTGATACTAAAGGGTGTGGTTATTAACCAAAATGGCGAATTAAAGTCAAAAGCTATTGGCAACTATTGAATTCTATTGACCTATTTGTTAGTAATGTGAAAAATAAACTAAACAGATAAGGCAAAACTAGACTATTCAACCTTAGCTAGGAAAACAAGTGCATTACATATCAAATGAATCAAAGCAAACTTTTGACCAATGTATGGACTTTTTAATATTTTACAGTTTTTACCCAATAACTCTGTGAAACTATAAGCCATAGTATAAAGTATACCTTTATGGAATCCTTGAAACCAGACACATCTGGGGTGCTTTTCAAAACAATCGGAACATTTAAAAATTTTGACACTGTAGGGGCCTATAACCTTGAAACCCAAGCGGCCCGCTGGTAGCACTTTCAGTATCACCTTCCAGATATTAGGATTATGAAATTCCATTTTTCTTCCTGCATGATATTGGAATACTTTCCATGTTAGATAATCTTTTCTCTTTTGCAAAAATTATAGAGACGCCAGGATTTCAAAGTGTAGTTTAAGGGCAATATTTTGAATATTAGTGAGTACAGGCACTAACAGTGCGTACACTTAATTACAAATAAGTTATATTACCTTTCTAATTTCTATGAAGTCGAGCGTAAAACTCTCTCCTCCCAGCATGATGAAGGACACCTTGCGCTTCCATTATGATATCATCATCATTCCAGTCTAAGGAAGGCACGCGCGCTTGCAAAAGTAGTTGCTGCGTTGTTTTGTTGATCTACCTGTTTTTCGGCTTTCACGTTGATGGTCGTATCCCCTAGCTTGCTGGGCATGTTACACACTTACTATAAAATGGTTAATTTAAATTGAAGTAAGGAGAAGGATTAAAGAAAAACTTCTGCCTAAATAAGTTAAGAAATTTCACAAAGAGTTGTATCATAAAGGCGGTTTTAATGGTATGATGCGGGCTGTGGATTTTTCCTATTTTAGGTTCTGTTTCTTAAAACTAACACTATACACATATATACCATCAAGTGGCCGTTTGTCCAAAGTTGGAAATCGGGTATTAATTTTTACAAAGGCTAGGTCTGTGATTGAAACCTTTTGAAAAAATATAACAAAAGAGAAATTCAGCGGGGGACAATTCCAAAGAAACCATGTTCTCGGAGATTTTCATTGGTTGATATGGATGGCAACCAGGCAGCCGATTAATTCATTAAAAAAATAAGAGCGAAAGGAGAATAAAAAATAAAAAGGACAAAGTTTTTTATGATTTTAGTCTTCTTCTTCTTTTAATTAAACGCTTTTGACGTCAAAAGCGTTAATAAAATCCTGATGACGTTTTGAGGTCTTCAAAGGCTTAGTTCCCAAAGTAGGGGGAAACATATTTAATTATCAAAATTTGTTACTGGAGATGTGTTAGCTCCCGGGTTAATAACGTGGCCTCAAACCAACATTTTTATCATGCATGCTTAGTTTGCCGATTCTGTTTTTCCTCATGCTATGTACCCATTATTAATCTTTGTTAGACAGGAAATTCTAGTAAATCAAAAAATATCGATCCCAGTTACATTCCCAAAATATAGAATAGGGTTGGGTAAAAGGTTACTGCAATTCAGAATGCTGTACAACCTATCTTAGTCTTCAAACTAGTCCTACTAAAATTGGTAAAAACTCAGAAGTGTGTCATTTATTTTATGATAATATTTGAGCAGTAAAGGACACTATCAGTGATTTTCATCCAACAAGAATCAAAATATTTGAAATTTGCAGGAATAGGAAAACTTAAAGTGACGGATAAGTCTGTGAACATTCATACATTTACTTTTTTAACGGAAGAATTGACAGCAAAGGAAGAAAACAGCAGTGTTCACAGTTATGAATCTCCATCAGGTACGTGTTGTAGTAATTGTACGTACGGACACTGTGACTAAAAGTCCGTGTTTCCACTATTACGTTGATTCTGGTCTTAGCATTTTGCAGGGTATGTTAGGATACCATGGACTTTTACAGACATGCAAAATCTGATTTTTTTTTTGATGCTTTTTTTCGATGTTCTGATTTAACACAATCACTGATAGTTCATTTAAATATGATAATTTAATTTCAGTTTTTCTGCATTTAAAGTTTATCTCTTTTAAAAATATCAGGCCAAGGCATATATGTGGTATTTCATGCTTCCGATCTCTTTAGGTAAATTAATATCCCAGATTTAAAATCAAATTGGGGAGTATTTTCTTTAAATGTGCTTGTTCAGATCGCTTTGGGACCCCCTTTGATTTAACCGGAAGTAGGATTCAATTTTTATATCAGATTGAAATGTCGTTGGCTCATTGGTCGTCCTGAAATTTTAGCTTTCAAATCACTTCTTTCTCAAGAATACAGATAAAAACTACGTTTTAATGCTGAACAATTGTACAGTAGTGGAATAGGGTGTTGCACTTTGCATTATCGCATTCTAGCAGCAAAACCGGCAAGTTTGTTTCCAGGGGTACAAGTGTTCAGGCTCATATCAGTATAGCCTGAGATATATATCCACACCTTGCACCACCCCGATTTTATAAAATCTACATCCGACACAAGCACTTTAAAAAATCGGCCCAAAACGAAAACGACAGCGCGCACAAGGGTATGTGGAGGGAAATAATCGCATTGCTTTACATAGTATGGCATTAAGTTTACGGATTTCAAAACAGCAAAACTATGTTTCACACAATTTCACCACACTATCAGCGATTTCTTCACGATTGTTAAGGCAAATCCCGCCACTATTTTCATTAAAGTCCACTTTTTGGCACTGTGATTAGATATGTGGTAGAGTAAAGACCCCGTAAGAGCTTGTAAGTGGATAGCATAACACGCCGTATGGTCAAATAATGATTTTATGCTTTGTTTACTAATCAAAGTCGGGATCAAACTTTTTAAGGACCAGAACAGTCGTGAATGGATCTGTCAAGAACGCGTAACATGCCTATATGTGTCTGTTTTTCACAAAGCAAGTAATATAAAGTGTCGATATGACCTAACACTAGCAATTAGAGACCAAATGGGCCATTGGAATTTGGAGAAAAATATGGAAGTGGTTTAATGTAAATACATAGTTTACCTTCTACGATGTAACAAATGCAGACCCTGTATATCTTGTTACAAATGTGAGTAAGACTATCTCACATTTGTAAAATAACTCAATATGAGAATAAGTCTACTTTACTTGACTAGAATTATCCCGAGAGTATTGTTTTACTTGTAAATCAATTTGGACACTGCCACATTATATCTTAAAAGGTATCTTTTATGTTCGAAAGTCTTTACACTTATTTGATTATCCTAATTAAACAACCCTATTCCGGCATTGGTTATAACAGTAGAGATCGGACACTTTTGATGCCTGAAAAATCATTCGCCTTGCTTCTTCCATTCAGCTTTGTTGAGTGTTTAACAAATCTTGAATGTCACCTAAGATGAGTGTGATGAACAGAAAAAACAATTGGAATCCATATGAACGTTGCAGGCATGTAGACTGAAAACACCACATTTCACATTATTTTCACATTGTTTGAGATTACCAGTGTAATTACCCCAAAAAATATTCTATTATACCAAAAAAATTAACATTACCATGAAAAAAAGTTCCTAATGTTTTCCGTTTTTTTTCTAACTGGCTAGAAAACCCAAAAGGTGTTTGAAAATAATGTTTATCAAGTTAATGTGTTTATCAATATTTGAAAATAAGTACAAATATAAAATACCTCATCATTTGTAGCTCTCAAAACTCGTTCAACTATTATTTTGTTATTTGTGTAATTTAGTTCAAAATATTCTTACCCGAGTCACAATCGTCCGTTTCTACGAGTTCTCGCTTTTGGAAATATGAAACATATAACTAAGTTCTTCGGTCAAAGGTCGAACACCAGTAACTGGTCACGTGCTCTCGTGACGGCAGTGTAGAGGTGCTTCAATTCTGAGCACAGTATCTGAAACAATAATAAAGTATATAAATAGGGCCGTTTTCTGCAATTTCGCATTTGAATTTGTCAAGTTTTTGTGGAGGTCGCAAATTTTTATAATTTGTTAAATTTTAAGAGTCACTGCAATAAATATTCAATAACAATTACATTACAAAAAATATATTTCTCAAAATTATTAAACTGTAGTTGTGGTCGTTGTCGTCGAGTACTAGTTTCTTCAGGAATTAGTGTGGGGTATGCAACTTTTTCTGAGCTATAGCGGACTCTCAAGATGTCAGCGTTACCTTTGGTACGAGCTATCGTTGACCACGCGCCAATCATCCGAGGCCTGCAAAAAACCCCCCCCAATTTTAAGCCGAATAGATTTACAATTTGACCCCGTTAACATATATTTAAATGAAATCATGGTGGCAAGCTAATAACTTTTAGGTTCGGTCATGCAATTTTGGTTGGTTGTTCGTAGTTTTACCATAGCTCCATCTTATTTTATTTGGTGTGGTCTACGTATTGCACCACTGTTAAGTGCTTATAAAAAGATTGCAGACATTGGTTTATGTCCGAAGCATTATCCTCTTTCACCCTATCGACAACCTCGTCCCCACTTTACTCTATGGGAAATAATCTTTGACATCAGAAAAAGTTCACATTACCATACACGTGTTCTAAGGACCATTGAGAACACATTAAAAGCTTACACTCTCCAAACGGGCCTGGACTGATTTAACTCAAAATTGTAATGAGATGTTTTCGTTGATATGCTTTCTGTGAGGGAGAAACCTGGCATGATTTTTTACCCTTCGCACCTATTTTATATATTTACATGGGCTTGAATCTTTGTGATAACCATGCGACCCCAGTGGCGCACCGGCATAGAATTTGTCAGAGCGGGGCACAAAGAAGAGTTAAAATGCGCGTTATCGGCAAACAAAACAGCGGCCGTTATTCATTGAAACTTTTTACGCCAAGTAGATTTTTGATTATTTATGTATTTATTTGTAAACAATTTCCATCATGGACTCAAATTAATCAGTATAGCACAGCAGATACCATGATTGATAGGTGTCTCACAATTGTCAAAAGCACTATCGATCAAAAATACACTGACAATGTTGCATTGACTGCATATCTGATGTCATCTGCCCAAGACCTACTCCCCGATGGCAGTGGAAGACTTTAAATATATATATGCACGATGTCCTATGTACTTGATAGCAGGAAGAACCTCTTGACAAGCAAAGGACCAGCACGGAAACAACTAAGATATTGCCTTCTCAGGGCCTGGTTTGGAAAGAGAGCAACCCTGGAAGGAGCACAGAGGAGGAGACACTTTGCTGGGCATTACTTTCCAGCCACGGACCAGATGATCTAGCCATCATCTGTGTGAGACGTCTATGTCCAAGTAGAGGTAGCAGACTACGAACCTATCCTGATATGCTATGCAAAGACAGCGACTTCACTTTGGATGAGTGGGAAAAGTAATTCGGAATAAAGACATTTGGTAAAGAAGTGGGTCACGGATCTTGACGAAGGTCGAAGGATGAGGATGAGGATGAATAAGTACACAACAAAAAATACTGATAACACTACCACCACTGCTACTACTGCTGCTGCTGCTATTGCTACTGCTACTGTAAATTTTTTTTAACTAAAAATATTATTTTCTTTCTCTATGTAAGTTTTGAGAAAAAGATACCTAGCAAGGGAAGTATCTTATTTCATAATGCAAGATAAATACGGAATTAGCCTTGTGCTATATTGAGATGATGCAATGTGTTTACATGCTCAGGGACATTTCTATAAAAGCTACTATAAATAGCTGGGTACGTTCCCTCGGATTTTCCAGGTATGTTGCAAGTTAAATGATAACGTTGTGTGTTCCAATTGGACAATGTTAGGCCATGATTTAATTATGATATGCTACTGTAATATTTTTAGATATTGGGAAAAACTAGCTGTGAAATATAAAATATGCTCACTTAGACTCTTGGGTTGGTATTCGGAAAGGGAGACTAACTTTAGACCTGGGTATAAACCAGGGGTAGTCCTACAAGAGGGGACCTTTTTTTCCTTTCAAAATACTGTGAAAGTTAAATGTAACGGGTGAGAAAATTCATCATGGATGGGCTGAACAGCCCATCCATGAGGAATTTTCTCAACCGTTACAGCACATTTTTAGAGTATGTTGTAAGAAAAAAAGGTCCCCTCTTGTAGGACTAACCCTGGTTTAAACCCAGGTCTAAAGTTAGACTCCCTTTCAGAATACCAACCTTGGCCAGTAGTTATGATCTGTAGAGTTTGTTGATCTGAGCAGTACTGGGATTTATAATATGAACTTATGCTACTTCCGTGCTACTTATTCTGATTCCAAATTGTGGTCCTAAAAGTTGACATTTGTGATAGAAGACTTTTTGGTGATATTTGGAATCCCGCATTAGCCTGCTTAAGTTTTTGTGTCATAGACGGACTTAAGGAACCTCGCCGTCTTGAATTGCTGGAGAATGTAATATCTACAAGACTGCTGCGAAAAAGGAAATTAAGTACTGTAGAGAATTCCTTTGGTTGGTCATCCTGGAACAATATGTGCGAGACACATTTTTGAAATCTTCACCTTGAAAGCATTGTTAAACTGCAACGCTTCTTTTAATTCTGGACATTAATCGCCACAACAAAATGGACATTTCTAAAATAGTATAATAAGTATAATATTTTTTTTTTTTTTTTTTTTTTTTTTAGTTTTTAATTATTGCCATTGTAATTGTTTTGGACATTCCAAATTCCTGAACCGATCGTTTTAACCATCAAATTAAAATAATTTGCGTTATTATATAAATTCAGATTATTTGTGCACAAGGCTCATTTATTTAAAGGGTATTTCTGACCTTGCCGTTCATCCGTAACACTACTTATAATAATGCGTTCAATCTCATAGAAAGGATGCTTACCAGTGAGTCCGAGAAGAAGTCATACAGCAGAACGTCATCAAATTCTAAGCCTTTGGCATCAAAGATAGTGAGAATGTTAGGGGTAATTTCTGCATGAATGTCCTCGTACTTCTGGCGAAGATTTTCTTTAGCGCTTTCGTTCGCAACAAGTATCACCTAGAAGATTGTCAATCAGTAAATCTCTCAATCTTGTTTTTTTAGTTTGTAATATGATATATGCATGTGGTAACATGGTAGTGCCTCTTTTTAAATTACTGTACGGATTGCATTGTTAAGCAGGAAATGAGTGTTTTACCGTACGTTGAAATTGCCGAGTCTGACAGAAATTAAGCACTAAAGATAACACCTTAATTAACCAAACCTTCCAAAGGGATCATTCAAGGAAATTAAAAAGGCGGTAGGGACCCGCCCAACACCAATTTCTTTTTCATTTAAGTTTGGTTCAAAAAGCTGTCTTGTTTTTGCCTCAAGAAGTTAAGAAACCTTCTCGAGGGCACCGCGCCTGCACCATATATATGCTTGATGTTGGATAAAATATAATATGAATACGAAATATGAAAATATTAAAATAGAATACCGGTGCTATTCAGTGTAGTTCTGAACGCTAGATGAGCTTAGACTACTTCGTAGTCCTTATATTAATTGATCAAGTACATATAGTTGACATAGTCTAGGGATGAAATATTACAAATGAGTAATGTACTGATAGAGTGCAAAGATTACATTTAAAGATAGTTATTATTCTGTTTGTTCGCAGTCCTTTTTTTTATTGTATTAGCAAGTACGTATTAGCAAGTACGTTTTGTTTAATGTAGTCGGCATAGTCTAGGGAAGAAAACATAAAATGATCAACATACTGATAGAGCGCAAAATTATAGTGCTGTATAATATTGAGCCTCTGAAAATATTGCGTCTCTGTGGTTAGCTGTGTATTTACTAATTTACTAGAAAGAGCTATACCCGAAAAAAAAAAAACAATGTTGGACTACAAAGTAGTCTAAAGATGAGCTTTGATCTCACGGACATCCATTGTACCTTTTTTCTTGTGAACAAAGTGTGCATGGTAAGTCTTGAGATCACACTATAGTCAAATTATTTGATCTGAAAAGTTGTACAGGGTTAATTGCGCTTGTACAAAATAATACGAGTGCGCGAACGACCTTGCTATTGTCCACTCTCCCCGCAGAGGTCTTCAGTGCAAATCTATGTCAATCCTGTAATGCTAAGGTATACGGTATGGTAATTCAACTCAGTGATGACAAGTTAAAACTTTCCATAGTCTTCGCTGTTTTAAGAGGGCGTGCAATATGTACACAGACTTTGGGAAGAGAACATTTCATTAATTTCATTAAAGGTTTATTAAAAACTGTCATTGCAGCAAAAGCTGAATTGCAACAATTTTACAATATTATACACAAATGTGGTCATTGTACAATTTAGTAATGAACAGTAGTGGACTTTGTTTGTAACGATCTGTCCTAAATTTTGGCAGGACAAATTTGTTCGAGTTTCGTCGTACTCTACCGTGTATGGTGCCTCCCCTAGGTAGCACCCAATTGTTGAAGCGCTCAGACTCAAGAATAGAGTTGAAGAAACTCAGACAAAGTTGTTCACGTCTATCATGTAAAGCCTGAAGGTTGCACAGCTCAAGAACTTCATGGTAAGTAGAATAACCTTTGCCAAGTATGATCCTTTGCCAAGTATGAACGATTAACTCTATGGTTTGAAAAGGTATAGGATAAGTAGAGACTACGCATTTTCAAAATATACATTTCACCACATGTCCTCCTCTGAATATGACTAAAATTATTAAAAATCAAATTAGACCATCTGATATATGCAAGATTTTTTTCTTACTATTATGCATGTTTAAAAAAAATGAAATCGGGTAGATTAGACCCCAAACAGGACATTTTCAAGTTCGTCTTCTACCAACTATTGAGGTTATCGCGACTCCACTGAATTCTCGTATATAAGAAAATAAGTATGACCTTTAGATTTCAGGTTTATGCGGTGCAGATGCATACGAGACATAATGCCTAACTTTCCACGCAAGAAGCGCTCATCCCGATACCATCCTTGAGAATGTGGAAAGTTAGGCAATATGTCTCCTTAAGCTCACCGCACCCGCATAAACCGAAATACTGTTAGAACAAAATTAATCAAGTTGTTTAAATTTTTAAACAAACATTTTTGTTTTTTATAAATTTCTGATTTGACCTTGTTTTAAAAATTAAGCAACTTTGTTTAAAAATAAACAACCTTGTTTAAAAATAAACACTTTTTTAAAGATTTAAGCATCATTGTTAAATTTTTAAACAAGTTGTTTAATTTACTTTTAAACAAGGTTTAGCGATGACCATGGTAAACAGCATTGGTTAAAGTTGTTTAAAAATTGTTTTAAACACTTATACAAACCCTGTTAAGACAACTGTTATACAACAAACAAACATGTTGTTTAAAACTTAAACAACGTTGGTTTTAAAACTTAAACAACATTGTTTAAAACTTAACAACGACACTTGTTCAAAACAATCCTCTTTTTAAAGCACATTTTAAACATGTTCTAACATGGTATAAAGGTCGGGACTGTCTGCCGGTGTTACGCTAAGGCTCCCTGCATAGCATTATATATCCAAACATCTTTATAACCTATCTAAAGATAATTCTCACTAACTCATTAATTTAAAGTCTTTGGGTCTGAACAGCAGCATGCCGCTTATACACACGCAATGCCAACATTTTCCTTCAAAATGAAACCGTTGCAATTAATAGTTTCATGATATGATCAAGTTTTCGTAAAGTTACATTCGAAATTTGCTGATTGTAAGTTTAACAACAAAACAGCCACGTTTGAAATTACCTGTTTTGGCACCAAATTGTATTTTAGTCACAACCACAACCGCGAACGTTAGAATCCCAGGAGTTGTAGCTCTGTGGACTGAAGTAGTATAGGTGTTGGGCCGCTATATGCTCCCTGGTCAGGTTTTCCAGCTTATCCAATGATTCAGGAAAGAATTCATAGAGGAGATCAACTCCACCTGAAGCAAGTTGAGGAGACCTGTATGTATAACGTTTAACACGAGATATAATTCTATGTCGCTGGAAAAACATCGACACTTTGCCAAATATGATACAATGCACAAGGCTGAAAAATATCTTCAGAGGTAATAAAATGGACCTAACTTAAATCACTTGCATATATTGAACAATTTGGATGTTTACACACTTAAAATACTTGGTCAAACATGCACCGCTAAAAATAAAATGACCCCATTTTTGAGCTAAAACAACTAATTTAGGGTTAAATATAACCACAAAAAAGAGTCATTTGACCCTGATTTTTAAGTGTGTAATTTTGTAAAAACAGGCAAAAGTTACAGATAATTCCTGTCCATAATTTCAGTGTATCTAAAATTGATAAAATGTAAGAGTAATGTCAAGCAATCCTTGGCTGTCTGTGAGTGAAGGATGCTGAATTGACTGCCAGCATTGTATTAAACTTGAAAGCTGCATCATCAGCTCACATACTATTGCTAATGTTGTTGTAATACGTGTGAGTCAATAATAACCCTACATTCAGGAAAGAATTTGTTCTTCAAGTTAAACGCTATTTTTGTTTAATGTTGCTTTGTTTGTTTACAGGGATAAACAGGCTATCAGAAGATTTTTATTTGGTGGCCTGTCACGACTTTGGTTCAGAAACTATGTCAATTTTACGGAGAGACCTTAAAAATCTTTTTGCCGATTTTAGCCATACAATGCTGAGAAAAGACTGACAAACCGCGACGTATACCATGCATAACACATATAGCAAACAGTCATCACATGCATTTCATGGTATTGATATCTTCTCACAAAAACATATCATTCGGGGGGGGGGGGTGAATAAAACGGTCTTTAATTGTGTAACCTTTAAAAGTTAAAATATCTTCAACAAATTAATTACATTGTCCATCACAAAGAGTCCAGTTATTGAATTTTCAACTCCATATCAATGTCCGTCATGAACATAATGAACTGCTCATAGATTTTTGTTTTTACATCTCGACGGTATTATTTTTGCACAATACTCAGCGTGCATATGCAAGGAGAACTAAAGAGAACTACAGCTGAAGTTTTCTGTAAATACATTGGATAAAACTTAAAATTCAATATCGCCCTGCTGCTTTTTCGAGCGGAATACAAAACTTTATGTGGTTTCACTTTTCCCCACGTTTTGTTTGTACAGTTTAAACCATGAAATCCTGCTAAACCAAAGTAAACTGTGGTCCTTACACCAGCTCTTTCTTGACTTTCTTATTTTGGGAAATTGAAATATTTTTTCACTCAGCATTTTTTTCTTTATAATCTCCTGGGATATTATTTTATAATCCTTCACATTGTTCTTCCACCTTCTATTGTTTAACAATAATTTGTGTTAATGTTTTTACTCAATCACTGCTGAAGACCATGCTACGCTATGTAAACGATGCATCTTTTGTTTGGGTCAAAATCGGCCAACAGATTTTTAAGTCCTCTCCGGCGGCAAAATAGGCCAAACTCTTCTCACCAAGTCCAAATGACACCAAATGGAATGTTTTTTGAAAGCCTGTTTTTCCCTCTTTATAAACCAAATCAACATTTGAGCAAAAATAAATCTTAACTATTTTAATTATTTTTTATTCTGACTGTAATGGTTTTTTTTTTGACTCACAACTGTATTGCTAATACCGGCTAATCCATCTTTTCAATCTAAATTCTTTTTCAAATTGTGAAAGGATTTCAGTAGGGTGCATTTCATTATGTTTGATTTTTTTTCCATGCCATTGTGTCGTTTTAATTATACGCGTATTCGGGTGTTGGCGTAATGTAACAAAAACACCGTTTCGCACTGTTCTGCATTGTTTGTGATGTTTGTTTGGGTTTTTTTTTTTCTGGATCTCCCTTGGAAGTTGAGTGTGGACAAAGTGGCCAAATATACACACCAATGTTGTTTTCATGTTTTTTCTTAATTTATCATTTGAAATATTCTTGAAATGCTTTAATTTTGTTTTAAAAAGAGTAGATGAAGACACTACGCAGCAGTCCACCCGGTGGTACTACCGCTGTTTAAAATTGGCAAAAGAGGAACCACAATACTACTTATAATGCATTATACCAAAAATGGGGATTAAAAAATAGCATCATACAAAGTTTTGTTTTGGGTTTTGGGAATAAATTTCTCTTTCCTCTTTATGCACAGAAACAGATGTTGACGATGTATGAAAAACACACCTCAATTACGTATTAACTAGTAACCTATTTGTTATAGATCGCACAAAGCATCGTCAGATAAAAGCCGTGGCACG
>JAMKCH010018173.1:0-24447 GCA_023653785.1 Ophioderma brevispina
CCCTTTTTTGAACTGTGAATGATACATAGCACACTAAAGACGCAAGTGGTGCAGATGATGATATGATGATGTATGATGATGTAGATGATGATGAAGATGACGAGGAGGACGATGAGGAGAACGACGACGGACGATGATAATGATGATGACGACGATGACGATCGACGATCGCCTATAGGGATCTGTGTACTTATAGCATTTACCATTTGTGTGAATGCAAAGGGGTCATTGGCGCCCATTTAGCTTATTTTTATTAAATTTTACGTGGGCAGTCACCGAGTCAAGTGCAGATGAAACAGAGCATTCAACATTGGACAGTGGCTTTGGCACCGTTTGAGAGAACATACAAAACCAGGTCTTCAGTGATACGAACAAAAGGAGAACCAAAGGACAGTGGCATTGGTGGGTATAAAAACAAAGGAGCATACGAAATATGATATCCAGAATACTTTCAAGAGTGAAGAAAAAGCATAGTATTGCTGTTGAGATATACTGCAATACATTAATATTCGTTAATAGGGTAAACCCGAGCAAAACCCTTTTCTTAGACATTCCAAACAATTACAGCTTTAAAAAAAACAAATTTTTTATTTTTTTTCTCACTATTTATCCAATTTAGACCAGTTAACGCAATGTTTGTAAACATGTTAGGGCTTGATATCTTGAAATAGGTCGGCCTGAATGTCAACTGGCGCAATTTATTCTGTTAGAGTTTTTAATACTATGGGCCCTAACGATCGCAGGAATGGATTCGCAGGCAACAAACGACAGTGACGTGGATGTTAACTATTCTTAAGTAAGTCGTTTTGTACAACACGTTCAAGAGCAAAGACCAGGCTTTCCAGTTATTTTTTTGTTTCAACTCAAATTCGTGGTGGGATTCGAAACCATCACGATCCGGCGGTGTCGACTGGCCCGGACAGCGATTTCGTGCCCATATGAGTTTGGTTGAGGGAGTAATCGCTACTTTTGAGACTTAGTGCATTTTTCTCCAATTACACACAGTGAGTTTTGGTGAGATAGTTGTGCTAGGGTTAAATGCAATTTTATCCAATTATTCGGCACCATTTTGGATACTCGTTAATAATTTTAACGTTAAAAGAGACATAGGCCTAACTTTTTCTTTAAATAAAAACACCAGATGCCCTTCATATATTCGCATGTGTATGCGTCTATCACCAATAGACATCCAAGTGGTAATCTACCCAGAGGTATTCGATGCTTTGGCATTCAGTAGGATGGATTGTATCCACCACCTATGAACACTACAAACCCATAGAGGAAATCTGTGGTTTCTGCTTAACTGTCGTCTTTGGGGTCAACAATACACCTCACCAAGACAAACGGGATGTGGTTCAGTGCAAAGCAGCTGACTGACTGTACAGTCCCAACTTCCTTCACCCTCGTTCAGATACGATTATAAATCAGAATACACCATCACTGACACAAAAGAATTTATATCATAATGGTGGACTCGCCCCCCCCCCTGAAAGCATTAAGATTTTGGTTAATATACTCCGCGGAGTGTCTGGCACATGTTACTAGCACTGCGATGGTGGAAGAAGTTGAGCCGTTTTTGTTGTAATTTTAAATAGTTTAAGTGGTATTCAAAGCCTTTCCACTTTCAATTCCGACAATAAGATCCATTGTGAAATACCAGCGGACATAGAAGTAGCCTTCATGAGCTTGGACGACATGTGGTCTTCTCCTGGGTTCCGGTCATGTTAACATCTATGGTAATGAATGTGCTGACACTGCTGCCAAGAAAGCTGGCAAGACGTACCAATATTGATGGCTCTCTCCCCAGTACATTCTTTGAAGTCAAGTCTATCTTCAAAGCTGAGATGAGAAAGGAATGGCAAGATCAGTGGTCTATCAGTTCAACCAATTCGCGAAATCCAGCCGTCGATCCCCCTTCATATGTTCAGTTGGGGAATATCCAGAGAGAGGAGGTTCAATTTCATCGGTTGCGACTGGGAAAGTGTTATTTCCCTCACACTTACTTGGCTCTCATGAATAAGCACCCTGATGGACTTGTGTTTACCTGCGATGTAAGGAAGACGTCAATACATCTTTTACTGGAATGTCCCATGTATAAGTGCAAGGGAACATCTATACTTAATAACATTGGCGTTAATCCGGATCTTAAAGGGATCGTGGTGAAAAGTCTCCCTGTTAAAAGAAATTCTTGATTTTATAATCAGTGTATAGCCGTTAAGGGGTTACCTGCACTTGTATAATTGTTCTTTTTTCTATACTGGCGGGGTGTGTGTCAGATTGGTGGTGAGGTAGGGTCATGCATGAATGGGAGATGGTGGGGGACGTGAGATCTTAGGTTCACGGGTCCGGGACACTTTAAAGTGTGGACATACAGTACGCCCAGTCAGGTGCTGTTTTTTCGGAGGGTTTTAGGTTTATGGATTACCAGGTTGGCACGGCCGATGACCGTTTCTTTTTCATTAGTCCTGAATATGTTATGTTTATGAGCTTTAACGCTTCTTTGTTGATCCTGATTTGCACTGTGTATTCTAAATAAATATTGTAGTATAGGTGTCATTGTGCATTTTGTACTAACTTTATCCCTCGAATAGCGCCAAACTTGTGTATTACATATTGCAATGTGATTCTTTTGCTTTGTCCTTATATTTGTCGATAAAATAAGTTTGGTTTTGGCGCAAATAGCCTACGTAGCTGAAGGCCGCCATAACAATCCAACAACAACAAACAAGATTTTGGTTAATGTGGATTGTTTCTCGGCCTTTAGGCTGAAATAATGTGCATGGTTTTTGTTAACTCCACGCTACCCCATTAGCACATCATGGGTGGAATTTGCGGGGGGAAGCTTTCTGGCCGTCGCTGAGCATCGTTGTGCTATAAGATTGCTGTGTAGTTTCATTATTTTCATTTGTTCAAATTCCTCAACCTTGTAACGGGCGATTTGGGAGATTATGGAATTTTTGCGAATTGTTATTTTTAACATGTCGTCGATTTTTGTGGAACAAAAATAAAAAAATATGCCAGTATCCCTTATTTTGTACAAAAAATTAGTGTATAAGGAGTCCACGATAATTGGTATTCCTAACATTAATAATTCTACCCTTGTTCTAGAGGATTAACAGTATTATAAATGTGGAATTAATCTTTTACTGTAAGGCCCATTGGCCATGCCATTCCTATACAGCACAAAGCGACACCATAGCTATATATTTGAATACAATCCTGCTTACGGCATCCAAAGAATAACGTACCGCTGTGGCATTCAGCCTAACCGACTTTTATGAAGCTCTCGCCACTAACTCTCTTAATTAAGGGAGTTTATTGCGATAAGGGCAGGTTGTCCATTAATGCGATTATAATTTAATAATCCCTTCCCTGACAATGATAGACGGTTGTTTATACACAATTCCTATAGTATGTTTCTTTTGTTATATTGACAAGTATTTTTTGCGGGAAGTGTCATCTAGCAGCAGATGACAATGTTCCGAAAAAATAATGGTCATGTATAACAAAAGACGGACAATAGAAATACTGAATGGAAAAGGTCGAGACTTTTATACATGGATAGCGGGATCAGAGTCGCCGATTGAAATCAGGAAGTTGGGTTTTTTGACTATCAATATGCGGGGAAACAATCACACACCTTGGCAAACAATAGAACATCTGTGTGGAAATATGTGCACATACAGTTGTATGCATTGTTTCCGCCATAGTTACTAGGTCAAGAACCAACCTTCCTATGTTTCACTCGGCGACCATTAACTCCGGTGATTAGGTGAGATGCAGCCACTTCAATGGACTACATTCCTTTAAATTATTCTATTGTTGTATATAGTGCACCCTTGTTTTTTTCTTGGACTTGGTTCATTTTTTGCATCCTCGTTTTGGAAAAAATTTTACGCGTCTGCTGGCTGTCGACGTCATTTGCACCTTCATCCCAGTTTAGCCGATAAACACTGTAAAGGGATTACTCTACCAAGAACCAAGAACCTGGGCGTCAGCCCGTATCCATGGTGTAGAGTCAGAGATTTGAACAAGGCTTGTGGCCAGGTTTGTGGCGCTATACCTCACATTGTCATGGGCTCAGACGATGGCGGCCAAGAGTCTTTCAATATAGCAACTCATCTAAACGAACCAAACATCACTGACTTTGACAGATGTACTCTACAGCTCCTCGGACAGTAGAGGTCAAACGCAAAGATTAGTGCGCTAGACGTAGTTAGATGCTGGAGATTGTTTTCTAGATACTTGGTTGTTTTCTGTCCGTTGGTAGTGATATTGGACGAGGGTTCAGGTATACTTTCCATTCGGGTTTAATTGTACATTAGCCCGTGCGCGAGTTTGACACACATTGGTGTGTGAACACCAATGGGTCTATGTCTTGTTATTCTCTGGATTGACAAAAGCAAATAAGATGAAAATAACACCGTTGGAAAGCCTGGTCCCAACTGACTTTAACATTATGCCATGTAGATGAAACTAATTTTGAAATTTCATATGTAAAACCAATTTTTTTTCTGATTGTACCCCTTTTTTGACAAGCTGTAGTAGGAATTTTTCAAATTGTCTTTGCCAGTAATTATTTTTGTCTTGGGGTATCGTTGAGTGAGATAAGCGTCATATTTCATTCTTCTTTTACTTTTCCTTTTTTGATAATATAACTTTAAATTAGGTTATACTGCAATAGCAAACTTTCATTTACAAGATTCAACTTTGTGATAGCCAACTTTCTGAACTTTTTGCTAATTTATTTTCTTGCCTTAAAACGTGAACTTGGTGACTTTTTAAGTAGTAATCTTTGATTTAAAGGTACTCAGTGATTTTCTAAATCAAAAATTAAAAAAAATCTCAAAACCGGCGAGGGCACTCACTTGAAAGGTGACGGGGAATGTGCAATATGTAAAGTAGGGGCTATCGGTACTACTACAACGTCTTTGAGCAAAAGAGTGGTCCCATCGGGTATCAAAGCAATGAAAAAAGGGGGGGCTCGTACTAGTCCAAAACCATTTTTTAAGGTAGGGGCTTGGGGAGCTGACTATGTTGGAATTATGTGGATCAAGTGCTCATCAGTGTAGAGGTAGCGTGGTAGTATGTCTCCCATTGGGCAATTGTTATGTTATCAGGTGATAATGTGCAAAAATGGTATGTTGGGCCTATAATATTGTTGAAAAATTTGTATTAAATATAAAATGTTACTTTTGATACACGTAATGTTGTACTGACCCATGCTTCCTGAGGGGCTTTACCACAACACATGCAATGCACATGTGATGGTGTTTATGCATGCAGTGGGAAAAAGCTTGTAACTGATTGGTCAATATAAAGGCATGTATATTGAGTACAGAATTTAAAGTCAATCTTGTCTGGAGGTCGGGAGTACTTAGAAGTAAGTGAAATAGCATCATCAATATATGTGTGAATAAAGAGAACAAACGTACAATAGTTTTTGGCTGTTTAATTTACAAGCACTCTAATGCTACGGACAAGACTCCGTACTGTAAGTGTGTACGGTTCTGCAATATACCTACGTGTGGTAAATTGTGGTTCTCCGGCCGGCCGTTATTTATCCTAAAAAAACATCACATGCTATTTGAACACTGTACAGCTTTGCTACAAGAAAAATCCCCCGCAAGTACCTATTGTTTGAAAAAAAAATGAGGTCATTGGTCATTATACTGCAAAAAGGGGTCACCGGGTACTAATAATGGGGGGGTATTTGGGTATTAAGGGGTTCCCAAAATAAGTCCCCCCTTAAAAAGAATTCAGTTATTTCATGGCATAACTTCACTTAGACTGGATAATATTTAGCACCTTTCTTAACGTTTGTTGAAGAGAGAAACATCCTGAATGACAAACATAAGCTTATTTTGATTTGAAACTATCATTTCAAACATTGTCTTTTATTTCCTGAAATAAGTGCATATAACAAATTCTTTACTTGATACTGATGAAATGTAAAGCTACATATCTTGTTGGTTTGTTTGAATATTTGTCGTTTATTTTTGTTTGCTTTAGCATTTAAAGGTGAGTTCTTGATTTCATTTCACACCTTCTGTTTTATTCATTGAGGCACTAGATACCCTTGAGAAAAGCTTATCCTCAAAATTTAAGCTGAACCCCGATCTGGCGGTTTATGTGTTATGAGCAATTGCTCGTTTCCCCCACGGTCCATAGGCCTACTGTACTGTAATTTCTGTCGATTGTTACAGACAAAATACAAAATAAAATTTGCGATTTTCTATACAGATGCGCGACCGAATTTGGCACGTAAGATTGGGCACGCATGGATTACTAAGGCTAACGTTCAATGATATAAAAATCTCAAATTTTTTAGGTAAGTCGGGGGAACAGGCTGTGGATCACGAAATGCCCCTTTAATGTTATTAATATTTTTCTTTTTTTAATTTGTTAATTAATATTGTACTAAATGTTTATTGTAAATTGCTAATTTGTTCTGACTTTCAGCACTTTGATACTGCAAAGTGCCCTATTTTTCTTAAATGTCATTTTTTGTGTGAAAAAAGAGAGTGTGTGTGGTTGATAACCAACGTGTTTGTGAAAGCAACGACTTTTGTGGCACAGCCAAATGTTTCCTCTCTTCAAAACTTTCTAGAAAACATTTTCTAAAACATCCAGTTTAAAAGGTCCCAGGAAATGAGGATGATAAACCTTCTCCAAATCAGTCATTTTAGAATCCAGCACATTTATAAACCATAGAGGTCTTATGGAAAAATTACTTTTTACCTGCAGACAGGCTAATTAAGATCAAAGTTTGTTGAGGCTCTGCAACCCTTTTTTCTGCTATACTACAGGTTAATGCCACTTGTTGATGGTAACAGTCGCCCTACATCATTTACCTGGTGTGTTGGTTAAATAGGGTGTACAAACAGCAGTCTCACCATAATGGGTTGCTGCTTTTGAGACCACCCTTCGTTTGCTCCTAATTTAAGCTTATCCTCAGATGCACCTTTGCCCTTTGCACTTCAACCGACCTATAATCATAATAACTTTCAAATTCGCATGAATGGCTTAAGTTGGTGCAATTGGGATTCAGCTTTCAAATTATGCCCCCCCAATTTTTATATTGCACGGCCCATTTTGAAACTTGACTCATATGACATTGACTTGAATGTGACCTAGATATCATCTCATAGTATGGAGGTTCCCAAGGGGGCATCTATGACCTAAGTCTGTAGCAATGGACTTTTTGTGGGCCGCCAGCTATAGTGGCAGGACCACTGCAATACGATGTGCGTGTGTATGTGGTGTGTGTGTGGTGTGTCACTAAATTGTTAATTTTTTTTAAAAATTGACCATCAATTGAAAAGTTGAAGTTCAATTGGACCAAAACTTGTGTCATAGTGCACCATGGGATGCCTCATATGCTATGAGGTCAAAGGTCATGTGCCAGACAAGTTCAAAATTCTGGAGCGGCGCACAGCTTATATTCTTTAAATATAGTGAGCGGTATTAAAAGCACTTAGACCGCAAAATTCTAGTTATTTCTTAAATGAGGTCAATTTGATGTTTTCGGCCTGCATTTAAATGACCTTTTATGACCTTGACCTTTGATATCTGACCTTAACATCATCATCTAATATTCCAAGGAGCATCTATGACCCATGTTCTTTAGCAATTGGACTTTTACTCCTCAATTGAGAAACTCTCCGAAACTTTAACCTTTGAAAACATGACCAGACGGGGACACAGAGACAGGGCCTTAGACAGAATTGAGGATTGGTTGGTGCTTCCTGCCTGCAAATCCTTGTTTGTCAAAGACTCGGTGTTAAGAAGTTGTGGGATGGGGGGGGGGACTCAGAGTGGTTCGCAGAACCGACCAAGTTGGTCCCTTCAGCTGATAGTCGGTAGTTTATCTTTCCATTGAGTAATACAGTTACAAGGTCTGTAACACAAACTATGCAGGCAACACAAAAATGTGCCCCAGCTTTTGTTATTAGTATTGGAATGCTAACCAATGTATTAATTTAAATCACACCTGAAATGAATGCTGAAAACACTCTCTTATGTAATAAAAAGCTGATTTTGTATTTTCTGCCATGCAGAACAGAAAATCAAATAATGCTTCTAGGGCCAAGAGACAAGTTCAAAACTGCTTTCCTACTTGTTTGTCCAATAAATCTTCAAAACATTCTCAGTAGGTGTTCTACAACATTCAAGTGCAAATTTAGATAAATGTGCATCCTCCGAAAATCTCCTTGTGTCCCTTGAAAAGCAAAACCACCTTTGGTGGGGGGGGGGTGTCCATGAATGGGATTTTGGGAACGCTTGTTTATGCCGAGGGCTTTACCCCACAAATGATTGACCCGGCCTAATTATCTCATTAATTCATCAGCCAATTTTACATTTTATCAAAAGCAGCATATTCAAATATTAGATGATTTAAAAAAATATATATGTAATGCTTAAATACACAGGGCTTTGTCAGTACATTCAGTGCGGGGGGGGGGTGCAAAAGTACTTGTGATTTTCCCATAGAGTTTGTACAATAATGGTTTTGCCACGTTCATAATGGAATGATTTGCTCTTAGCACAAATTATAATTTTTAATGATATAAACCTATTAACTTGATTAATGTGTGTGTGTGCACATGTAAAACAACAAAATTTATAAGAATTTTAAAAAAATATTTCAGCCAATTCGTTTACCGTTAGTGGTAAGGGAGGGTAACATGGGACCTTCACTAATTAACTCAGTAATGACAAAGGCCAATTTCAATTTATTTGTATAAAAAGAGTGTTCAAAAAGTCAGAAAACAATAAAAGATCAACGAAAAAATCTCAAATTTAAATTAGATACTGTGAGAAAAAAAAGATGTCCTTTAATGTTAAAAATCATCAGCGCTACTCAAATACTGTGTTACAACGCATTGTGGGTACCCCATGCTACTCATGTTATTCACTGAATGTTAATTTTAGATAACTTCATAAAGAGAAGTTATGAATGTTCTAAACAATAATTTAGATTGTGATTTTAGTGGAATGAATTCCAGTCACAATTAGTGATTACCTATTTCATCAGACTATTGCATGCACTAGGTCTTTTAGTATAAAATAAACTAACCAATACTACTTTATATTAAAGTTAAATATTACAAATTGTCTCATACATTTTAATTTGTGATAAATGGCAGGTATCTCGTCACACAAACCAACGCATGCCCCCAATATGAAGGAATGGCACCTTGTCAAGGAATTTGGCAAACGAGGAGATGGTGAGGGGAGTTTATGTTTGCGCTAGGATTTGTTGGTCAAATGGTGATATTGCAGGGCTGAATTGCAATAGGCAGGGTGTGTCTATTCAACAGAAGAGGGTGTATATAATTCACACTGAAATCCCTAGAACAAAGTCTACAGGTGAACTCTCACGCCACTGATGTGGCAGCTGTGACATCACAAGGACACCTTGTAGTGACAGATAATCCAAATATGTGAAGTATTGACTCGTGGCTCCCTTCCTACACAGCTTTTGTACTCATCACCTGATGATGATCCCAACACAAGGTTGGCACTATGAGTGTAGCAGTCACACATCAGGATGACATTTTCGTTGGAGACAGTAACAGACAACTGGTTACAATCCATACACAGGCTGATAACTGGGCACCCAGGAAGGTAAAGGTTCCCATTAAACCTTGTTACCGGGATTACCCACAACAGTCAACGACACATTATAGTGAGTGATTGGGATTGTTAGGGGGACTGCACTAAGCATTGAGGGTGAGGTGTTATTTACCATAGATAACATCAGGGTTGATGGCTAGGACAGGTAGTCCACATGGGGTAGCATGTGACAGTAATGATGAATATACATTGTTGTGAAGTGATGGTCACGCCATCAATATGCCAGAGAGGAGTCTTCCTCAGATGCATGTCAAAGGAAATTGTATTGGCATATGGTATCACCCATGTACAATGGATCACTCTATGTGGCAAATCGATACTTGTGTACGAATATTACAGCCCCCAAAAGTGTGAAAAATTACAATGGCATTCATTCATGAAAATTGTACTTTAAGTCACAGCGTCTATACTGCCAAAATAGTGTTAGGCAAAAAAAGGGAAATAAACAAAAAACAGATCATGCCAAAAAGTCATGTCAAAAACAGTTGCATACCATATTTAGAAATTTGAGTTAAATTTAATTTTGTTTAAAAAATATATACACCGAAGCATTTTGGGGTCGAAAAGATCAGAAATGTTGTCAGTTCATCAAATGAAATGCAGTGTTAAAATGCAGTGGCGGCACAGGGGGTGGCATGGAGGGGCACTTCCCCCTCCCCATCCCCATCCCTCCCCCCATTACCCCAGCCAGAAGACAAATGACAATGTTTGGCAAAAATAGTCAATTTTACGCTAAAATCACAACCTTTTGGCAAAAATCAGCGATTTTGGACCACCAAAAAATTGGTCAAAAATCTTAAATGTTGACGTTTTCCCCAATTAAATCACTCCCCCACCCCCAAAAAATCACATGTCCCCCAAGAAGTCTGGTGCCGCCACTTGTTAAAATGGCTTCAAATTCAAAAGGCTATTACGTCAGCAACTGGAAAACAAACTCATTTCTTTTTTGGCCTAACAAAATTAAAATTTTCCCTAACTGCTGCAGGACTAGTAACAGTTCTCTGCTACCAAGGTACTCGATCTGGCTATATGATACAATATCAGACCCTTTGTTTCTATACAAAGCAGCTTTTGACACTATTACCATCACATTGAGTCGACATTGAATATTTATTCATATTTCATTATTTCTTAAGGGTGGGACATAAAATTCTCAAACTTTTTTTTGGTGTGGGGATACTCGGGGGGAGGCTGTGACACAACACCCCCTTTTAAGTTTAAGTAACAGATCTCTTAATACTTTCTACTTTGCTCATGTGGGAGTGCAGATGGTAAGGTCAAGTCATTCATGGGTCACTTAGACATTGTGAGTGCAGTTCACATTAATACGTCTTTTTTTGTGGTGTGTAAAGGGGGATGACCAGATTTAAGGATATGACGTTTTTCATCGTGATAGATTGGCCCTTACTCCCACAAATCCCATCTGTTAAAAGTTTCGCGCCAATATTTGATGTGAGAGTTAAAAAACATGATATAAGCCCCATAGAGTAATGGTAAAATTAATATTGGTCGACCAAAATGGGCCCATTTTGCTCATAACATCCCAACCAAATATCATTGGTCTAAGATTTCAACAGGGTAAATGAGAAAATAGTAGCTTTCTTCTGATACTAAAATGCTTGACCATTCCAGTAGCATCTGGGGTTCTGGAGAAGAGCTATTAACGATCGGGCATGGACCTTTAAATGCATGTTGATCTGCACAAATCAAACAGTGTTCTTAGTTCACCCCATCAATTGGACTACCTATTTGGACTGCTGGTCTGTTAATACAAAAAATACCACATTTGCACAATCTTTTGCTTTTTATTTTGTTCAGAATAGGAAATAGATTGTCATGTTATGTTCATACTTGTTGTGTTTTTTCTAGAGGTTCAACAGGGGTTGCTATTTTTGGGTGGGGCGGCATGCACCATATACCAGGTATGGATCAGTTTTGCGTGGTGCAGATGTAGGGTTTGCAAGGATTTAGAGGTTGGAGGAAGATAGGACCCCCCGGCTAGACACTTGTGATGTTACCATAAACACATCTAAAAGTGTAATGCCACACCCTCTGAAATTTGTCCGTCAATTTCAAACGATAGATTGTACATATACATTATGGGATATAGTTGGAAACAGCGTTTATTTATGCATATTTTGACACCTCATTTGTGGTGATCGACTGAGTTCTGTTTAAGTTATGTCCATTTCATCGAACCCAACCCAGGATTTAAAAGTTGCAGTAAATCCTATTGACGATCATACTTTACAGATTGAAATCTGTGAAACCTCTTCTTCTCTACGTGACTAATTCTTCTCTATAGGGTTTACTGCAACTTTTCAATCCTGGGGTGGGTTCGACGTAACAGCAGTGAGTTCTATTTTGTGCTCAAAATAAATTTAAATTTTTTTTTAAAAAAACTTCAATTTTGATTTAAACAAAATAATGCTTTTTAATAATAAATTTAATAATACTAAAAATGTTAAATAAAAATATGTTAACAAATTGAACAAATTGATTATAATAACGTAATGTTTTCGAAGCCAAGTGAGCTCTAAAAAACTAATTTTGATTTAAAAAAAAATAGTGCTTTTTAATAATAAATTTAATAATAGTAAAAATAATGTTAAATAAAAAAGTTAACAAATTGATTACATAATAACGTAATGTTTTCAAAGCCAAGTGTTAATATTGAAAATAATAAAAAATAACTAATTTAATAATAAATGTAATAATATTTAAGTTAAATTTAAATATAAAATATTTTTAAACCAAAAATAAAAAAAACACAATTTTAATGAAATATTTAAAAACAATTATAATAATATTTAAAAATAAAAAATATTATAAAACAATTATAAAAACAAAAAATTTTAATATGCAATAAAAATATTCAGAAACAATGATAAAAAATAAAATTATATTTAAATTTAAGTCTACTACTATATAATAACATTTTCTTCTATTAATATGAGTGAGTTGCTATATTGAATGCTGCTTGACCACTATCGTCTGAAACAGGGAATGAATATAGCACCCTCATTTGTGTCCTCTCCAGTTCTGTCTACACCACAACCAGCTCTCTACCTACGGTATATAGGTTGGGAAGTCATGTTGCTGTAACCTATGCTACCAGTCATTTTTTTCCAAATTCAAATGCCCATTTTGTCCCTTAATTGCTAGTGTTAGGTTCTATCACACCTTGACAGTGGAGCTTTAAAAAAGCGGAAAAATTTGAGACATCCGCATTACAATTTGAATGATAACTCACGTGTTTTGCACAAATCAGCCTGAATACTTATTCACATTCCACTATATACAAACAGTATACTTTCAACTGTAGAATAAAAGTTCTTTTCAAGTTACCATGTGACCACTCCTCTTGTCATTCACTTTCCGAGTCCAACACGATGGACCTTGCCTCATCGTCCATTGCCACCGTTATCTCATTACCGTTCCACACAAGCACTGCACTTTTCTCCCGGTAAACATTTAGAGTAACTCCAGCAATTCATTAAGTGGCTGTTTGGATTCATTTGTTGCGTTCCTGTGTCTGTATTCCTTCTGAGGTGCACTCGGCAAGCTATCTATCGGCAGCTCTTTTAATCCGTCATATTAGGGAACATGGCAATCAAATCAAAATATTTTTCGCACTCCAGGATTCTGGGGAATAACATTTGTTTGAAAGACACAACTTTGGCATTCAATGCGTCATACGTGGTTAGGAAACGCTGGTATACTTTGAAATAATTTTGTGATTATGATTTTTTTTCTGAATGGTGCAATACTTTTGTACAGTGTGTGTAATTGGTGACATTAGAATGTGACATTACCACCTTAATAAAGTGTATAACTGAGTTTAAATTGTATTTCTTAACCCGTTGTACCTGTGTTATTGGCCTTTTTCTCCAAAATGTTTGCCTGAAATACAGACTGTCCCAATAAAAAACTATACAATCAAACTAAAAATGATAAAAATATAAACTGTACATTTTTGCCAGATATTTTAACTTATTGTTAGACAAGATCATAAGCTAAATCCTCGCTTTTATTCATCCAAGTTTGAGGACCCTAAGCGGAGATATTGTCAGTTGAACACAGAGGATAAAATACCACTTGGGCCAGTTTCACCTGAAGGTTCAAGAAACTAAAAGGTATAGGCTGTAGCATCATTGTGGTATTAAAACCCTTTTCAAACAAAAGAATATTGTACAGATCAGAGTGATTGTATTATCATGCATTGAACCAATCAATACATATTTTTCAGTGAAAGCACCAGAAATATTATGTTGTGGGTGAAATGAGGGACTCACTCTCAGGGGGACAATAATCGTGAAATGCATGGCAATTTGGGGAATTGACTGCTGAAACTAATGTAACAAGTCTACAGCAAGTTGTGTGGACAACGCTTGTCTACAGCTTGTTGTGTGGACAAACGCTCTAATGTGGGGATGGACACTACCCTTCCCCTATTCCCCACTGCCTCCAAGATGCCAGGCAGGAATATGATGAAGAAATCAGTGTTCACCAAAGAGCATAAAGGAAAGGAGGGTTGTGTTCAAAGGGTCTCAGCTTACTTCCAACGGGTGTTTTATTGTTCTACCTTCTGCTGAAACCTGGAGTAAAGCTGAGACAACAAGACTGTTTGGAATTGAATGCTACATGTATTCATTAGCAATTGCGACATTATAAAGTTATAAATTACGTTAAATCACAAGAAGCAGTACTTTATACTTACTTTTTTTTAATTTTCAATAAAGGTGCAGTGGATTTCAATGGCAACTTGTTGATATCAGAATAGCCGAACTGGCCCAACAGGTTTTCAAACAAAACTGTCTCAGATATTACCATAAACTCCTGAACCCAACCCCCAAATTACACCAACTAAAATCTCATGAAAGCTGGAACACTCCTAAAAAGAATCAGTAAAACTCCAGTTGAGATGAACTTAAATTTTTGCCCAAGACATTAATCTTTGATTGTATAGTTTTTTGGGGACATTCTTTATACCTTTTTAAAACCACGTGGTAACGTAAATACAAGGTTTGTATGATGCCATACTACAACGTGCAAATTTGGTCAGAGGATTGTAATAACGTTTTAATTCTTAATATTGTTTAAACAAGTCAAACCATCAAATAAGGCTGAGATTTTAAACGCCGTTATTTTACGTTCCCTGCAATGGTTTCATATTTTTACGGCTCCAGTTTATTTTTACGTTCTGCATGTAGTGAGTCCCAGCTGCCAGTCAAATGCCTGTTTTTATTTTAACATTGTTTGGTGTGTATGATTTTGCGTACAACCTCTGGACATGACTTGGTGATGAATCTGAGGGTATATTGAGTCAATTCCACAATGCACCAGTTTTGGGAAATTTCACCTCAATAGGGTCATGTGATCCCACCAAATCCTATTCTTAACACATGAACCTGAGCTTTTATGCTCCATTTGCCCAACAAAGAATTAATTAGGACTTAGGGATTTTTTAGCATGATCATGAAATGTCTTGTGGTTCTTAACTTTTGGAACCCTATCCCTAAGTACTGACATGTGTCAGTCATTTAGCCCACTAGTGTTAGTACTTAGGGAATTCTTTACATGATCATGAAATGTTTTGTTGTCCTCTAGCTTTTGTAATGTTTTATCCCTAAGTACTGACATTAGTTTGTACAGTGCGGTATAGGCACATGCAATGCATTATGGGATTGGTTCAAAACACCCTATGGTGATGAATAATGAGCAATAACTCTTCATTAATGGCCTGGGAACAATAACATTTAATGTTATCAGAACTTCATTTTAGCTGAATACTTTATTTTGCTTGTACCGTATAATATTCTGCACCCCTTGTTATTACGTAATACAGGACACCTAAAGTTCTAAAAACATATTTTTTCGAAATTTATGTGTAATGAAATACAATCAACATTCCTTTTTCAGGATCGTTACCTTCTGTTCATGCTTGCAGATTTTATGTTTCGTTGTTGTTGAGAAATGATAACCCAGGAAAATACCTTTTCAAAAATGATTGCTTATATGATCCTCAACATACCCTGAAAAAATCATAAACCAATTGGCTGGTATTCTTAAAAGGCCTGGTTAAACCAGGGTTAGTCCTACATGAGTGGACCTTTGATTCCTTTCAAAATACTCTGAAAGTTAAATATAAAGAGGTGAGAAAATTCCTGATGGACGGAGCCTTTCCAGCCCATCCATGAGAAATTTTCTCACCCATTACAATGCATTGTAGAGTGTTGGAAGGGAAAAAGGTCCACTCATGTAGGACTAACCCCGGTTTAAACAAGGTTAGCCTCCCTTTCAGAATACCAGCCATTATTTTGAACTTAGTTTTTTTACTTTCTTGGTTTTCTGACTTCCAGATATAATCATTTATGTTAATTATCTAATTAAATATGCAAATTATAATTCATATGGTTTGATGTGTTCTTTTCACTTTTGAAAAGAAAGACAGGAAATAATCCATGTAAAATGTTGGTATGTTTTTAGGCAACTATTATCGGATGTCTGTACTATTATGTACTTGCTTTTGGGTCCTTATTTCCAATCCATATACTTAATATGATTGTAGAGCACAACTTCAAATCCTTGTTTTGGCAAATTGCTCATGTTCCAATCATATTTCACAATTCCTTTTGAATTTTGTGCATACTGGTTCTACACTATATTATTGACCTTTTTCACTTTTTTGTATTTTGTCCTTTTTGTTAATTTGACCGCTTTTATGCACAAACACATTACATTTACTTATTTCTAGGGCTCTTGCCCTGCAGGTTTTGTCTTTTAATATATGTGCTTTTGTCATGTATGTTGGCAAGTTATACATTATAACAAGTATCTTTAGACATAAACCTTAAGATTATATGTAATATTCTTACCAATTTGCTGTTATAACTGAAAAAAAAACCATTTTTTTTAAAAATGGGTGGAATGGTCACTGGAATTATTTTGAGGTGAATATCATTTAGTCACTATGTTCATGATGATGATGACGTAAGATTTATTTGTTGTTTTTTAAAAAAAAAAAAAAAAAAAAAAAAAATACAATAAAGGCGTATCTGATTTCATAATTTTCTATAACGTAAGACTGGCCTACAAATATGCCAACCACAAACATTAATCCTGTGGTTTTAATTATATGGGTAATAAATCACACCACACTGTTCCATAGACTTTCATGGTATTAACAATATTGCCCCCCCCCCCCCCCCAAAAAAAAACAACAGCCGGTATACCTTCTATTTCTGGAATGACTTGAATTTGGAGGCTGAAATTTCAGGATCAGAAGGAGAAAAATAAGACAGTTCATGATGTCAAAATCACAACTATTTCCAGTAAAATGAGATATCCAATCCTGTCACTCAGATCACACATTTAAATAACAAATTACTTAGTTTGAACAGCATTCAAAGTTTTACCAATAACCTGAATGCTCCTACAAGGTGTTTCCTTATTTGGCTATGATGCAATATTTAGCATGAAAAAAGATTAAATTTATCCTAATGTGATTTCTTTTGAAACTATGAATTAAGGCTGGCGACCTCAGAAATATTCCCTTCCCGAGGAGGGCACCCTCAATTTTCAAAGAAATCGTGTTTTTTGCATATATATATAATGCCTGTCCATATACTAATCACTGTGTGAAAGAGCTAAGCTTAAATCATAGCCCTTCATATATAAAATCACTATTTTGTTATAAATTCCGGATCCGGAATTTTGTTATACACCGTATTCTATGGGAAACCGAAACCATACATAAAAATGTTTACTACATGAAAACAAAAATCTGATTTACCTCAAATTTGGAATTGAACATTTTAGTTACTATCTTTAGTTCAAGTTGACTACTTTTAATTATTCCACAAAAACTATATTTCGAAATCTCTGAGTCAGCCTTTAATTCTATGCATCTCCAGCCAAAGCAAGAATTGTGTGGTTTCCGGAACTTATACACATAAATCTTTTTCAAATCAGGAAGCAATGAAACTTTGGAGCTTTGAATCATAGAACAAACATCACCATTCTGAATATGTATATATCAACATTCTGAATTCAATTGTAAAATATTATTGTGGGTAACACAGCACATCGTACTCGCTGTCCTCAAAATTTCAATGAAATGTACTATACTGTCCGCCAGAATTATTTTGAGTTGGACAGCCTTCCATTGCTTAATCACGCATGATTACTCCGTACAGCATGCGCGTTGCCCACCTTGGAACAATTGTGACAGAAAATATTCTTGCATTTTCATCGATGGTCAGAATTACACTGAAATTATCTTACTTGTCTTAAGATTTTGGTGGTTGTTTGTAATAACTTGCGCGCAAAACTCACTTTGTAGTGGTTATAACTATGTATTTTATTCAGCTAGATGGTTGAGCATCTACTCCTTGGAAGTCAGATAACCAGTGATCAGAAAAACCAGATCTTGTGTCGGATGTGTTTTACAGGAAATAAAGTCATTACTGGTCAATTATATGAGATTCTTAGAATCAAGTAAGAACATAGGAATGTTGTGGTTAATGAGATCACCTAAACAGGTTTTACTGTATGAGAAGATTGATCTAAGGAGATGGTCACAAAATCTTTGTACAAAATTGTCATTCTTACTTTATCACAGTGGTCAAAATAGTCAGAGCCTTGGCTACTTGTATTTGAGCCATTTCCATTTGATATTTGTGGGAAAAACCCACCATTGTTTGAATATAAGAAACATGTGTAAATGGTAAATACACTAGAAACACATTAAATAATACCTACATTGTATGGGTCAAATACATGTACATATAAATGTAAACTATGCAATAAGGTACATTAAAGTTCCTACAACAGCAGGGCCATAATTTGAGTACCTTATAGGCATTGACCAGGTAGATGCGACTTCTGAATACACACTCTACCTCAAGGACACCTCCTGTTGTGGGACGTAGTGTACTGTGATATACCTACAGTCTGATTCTTACCCAGTGCTACCCACTACTTTAGTGCCTCCTTGTGTACTCTTAAAAACTCTAAGGGTACCCATTTTAGTCATAATTGAAGCAGGTCTTCAGAAAATCACTGATGCATATGGAAGATGTTTTTTAAATTTACCTATAATGTAATACTCAAATGTAGCCTTCCATGGAGGTAACTGACTGGTTACTCTAATAATATGAGTAACAGTACCATGCAGCTACTCGCCTACCAGGCTGTCAATTTAGGTAAACACAATTTTAGCTCATGGAGACCACAAACTTTCAATATTTGTTTACTCTTGTTGATCCGTATTACGCTAAAGGTCCGTTCATACTTCCACTGCACTGCATTGCTGTGCAGTAAATTTATCGCAATGTTCCGTCACTTCCGCTGCATGCTAATCGATTTACTGCAGGTCATCCCAGGTCACTGCAGGTCACGGGTTGCAGTAAACTTGCGGACGCCATGCGCCTGAGGAAATTGAATATATGCACCACCACTCACTGCACCCCACTGCATCTTGCTGCATCGCCAGTTAAAATAATTTTAACTTCGTTGCAGTACTGCATTGCGTTGCAATGCTGCAAGTGATTGCAATCGATTTTGGAGGCTGCATGCAGCAATGCACTGCACTGCAGTGAAGTATGAAAAGGGCATTGTAAGATGCAGCATTTTGATGGGCCCCCAAAACCCATTTTTTTGTAAAAGGCTACACCACAATTTGACCACAATGTTCAATAAATGGTTAGATTTACTAAAATATATAATATTGAAGTTAAAGCTCATTGCATGGAACGTACCTTCACAGTGGTTTAGGTACTAGTGTGTGTGTACCTAGGTAGACGAATACCTTATGGTACCATGTAAATACTCCATGGCTACTCAAATGGTACCCCTATAACAATCTGGTGGTCGCAGTTACTTTAGCATAGCTATTACTTCCCCATTAGAGGTTTTATACTTGATCAGTATCAAATAGGTGGCCTTGAACTTGCTAATTACTAAAAGAATATTGAAAGCACAACATATTGCAACCGAATCTTTCATACAGTTTGTCTGATTGGCTCATTACAAAGCACAACACAATGTGGCCTTCTGAGTAACCAATCAGAAGGTTATATAATCTTATATCTAGGTTTGTAATGAAAACATGTCCAGGTCCGTACGCTGGGGGTGGCAGTCGCACCCCCCCCCTAATTCCGCAAAAGGGGAAAAGGTCCACTTTTTGCTGATTTTTTTTATAAAAAGGTCAAAATTTAAGAGAAAGTTTGAAAAGGTCCGTTCGAGTGATAATACTGTTCAAACAGTCCAAAAAAAAGGACCATTTCAAAGGGGTGTGGTCCAACCCCTTGCCATATAAAAGTCCACTTTTTCGAACCGCCCAAAATAAATCCTGCGTATGGCCCTGAACATGCCAATACATTTTTCAGGATCTTGATTTGCCCATTGCATCAGAGTAACAAATCAAAATTGTGCTGTTGTTTTAAATAGACAGATAGTGCCATTGGATGAACAAAAACCAAATCCCACCTGTTACATGCTGATCAAATTATAGTATCTGTGTTTTGTTTGCCATAGGAAGGGTTTGCACCATTTTTATAACTTTACATATGCTTATTTCTCTGTACAAGACTGTTATACTTTTGCTTTTTTTGTGATATTTCTTATAGTCATTGTAGAATTCTGTGTAGATTTCTTTTAAGTTTAGCGGTAGTGTTGCCTGCAGCAAGGCTAAAGCCTTCTCATCACAGATATCCACAAGGTTGTAAACACCAACCACTAGGGTTTTCTGAAAGAGAAACACAGAAATTGTTGATTCTATTCAACATGCCACTCCAGCTATGTACAGTAGGCCAGAGGGTGTTTGAATCAATCCATAATGCATTCCAACATGCCTATACTGTACTGTTACAAAACACATGTCAGTACTTAGGGATAAAAAGTGTACAAAGATTAAAGAACCAGAAGACATTCATGATCATGCTGAAAATTCACTAAGTACTATAGTAAGGGACAGAATTAGCCAACCAATTGCGCGTATGTCAAGGTTGACAACAGCGCGGATGGGATGTGATTGGTTTGAATGTTGTAGTAGGGGGCGGGACATGTTCGAACAAAATATGATTTAAAATGTTCAAAAACATGCTTAGTTTGAGCCGGTTTCCACGGCACACGGACACAATAATTCACGCCAGTAAACTTTCTGTTTCAATAAGCTTTAAATGTTCACAGAATATTATTCAAGGCCGACATTGTTTTGCACGTCAAATTACGTCAGACGCGCAATTGGTCGCCTTATTTTGTCCGCGACTATAGCACCGCTGTGGCCAAAAGAGTGTAAAAATCAAGGTTTTTATGTGTTAAGAATGGGATTTTTTGTGGGATCACATGACCTTAGTGAAGTGAAATTTCCCAAAACCATTGTATTGTGGGATTGACTCAATCCACCCTCTGGTACATATCTTTCATATCTATTTTGTAAATATTACTGAAGACAAAATGATTCATTGATCTCCAAGATTTGTACAGGTAAGTATCAAATTAATAGAATCACCATATCTTTAAAGACACTATCATGGGATCTACCCGAAAAAAGTAAATATTTAAAACGTCCCAGACGGCTTACAAGGCGAAGGAACAAAGTGAAAAAACATCCCTATTTTATATTTTCCACAAATTTGATCACCAACAATGTATGTGCATCATGCCTGATTTTGAAACATAACCCTAATTAATGTGTGTTTGTACCAAGCTATCTCACCCTGGAATCACAGCCCCACCCCGGGATGTTAACCTCATGACCCCTAATTTATGAATTCATGCACTTACTTTTGTATCAAAAGAACACACTTATTAGGTTATTGGTGAGTTTAAATATATTAATCCAACAGTCTAGATATTTTTTGTGATATTTGGTGGTTTTAGTTGTAAATATGATCATCCAACAATTCTATGTATAGTTTTGTGTTTTTTGGTGGTGGTTAAAGCACTCTCAGTGATCCACCCAAAGAGCCAATAATTGAATTCACAGGATTGTTTAAAAGTGCGGGCCACAATCTGTAGAACCGCATAATATGTGGGTTTTTTTTTCAAGGCAAATAATGACAAAGGGAAGAAAACGGCAGTTTTTTGGAAGATGTAGTAAATGGCCGTACGGACAGTAATTACTAAATATCTGTTATGTCCTTATTCTTGCTTTCAGTCTTATCACTGCATATAATTTTAAGGTACTAACATGTCCTTGCTACAGACATACACAAATCTGACTTTTAATTTTAGTTTGGCCGATTTCGCAAATCACTGATAGTGCCTTTAAAATTTAAATTGTAGTTTAGTATGAACATTACAACATAAAAAAATAGTAAGAATCTCACTATCTCAAATCCATTGTGAATAAATTTATTGTAAAATATTGATATTGGTAATAATTCAATTTTATTATATGGTTTTTGTTAGTCGTGAAGTCCCAGCCAGAAAATTTGTTTCCTTACTTTTTGTAGTAACCTACCACAACGTCTCCCTGTCTACCATGGCAGAAAATGCACCGTATACCTGAGCCCAATTGTGCTGCAGTAGTTTGCAGATACGCTTTCAAAAGTACACCAGTTATTAAGGTTATCACGTGATGTGTCTCCTAAACTACCTGCAACTCTGGTACGTATATAGATGATATACCGGACTAGTATCTTGCGAATTCGTACTTGTGTAGTACTAGTAACTACACCACCACTACTCCCCTTCTACCACGGCAGCTACGGCAACAGTCAACACGCGAGCCAACTGCGATGCAGTAGCTACAGATCGGGCTTCCAAAAGTAACAATTATTGGTATACATGATTGTCTCCTCTATAATAGTTATACAGCCTAATGTAACTCGTATGTTGCCTATGGAGGAAGGAATTCAGTTATGCTGTGGATAGTAATGAAAGTAGACACCCAGTCACTTTGTCTCTACTTCCCCAGTTTATAGGTTTGACGTGTTGGGAACTATACTCGATAACCTTTTCCGAAATCACAGAAGGTATTTACAACGTTTGCTGATTAAGAATCTGAAATAAAAAATGGGATCACCGCTTTGGTTTTTGACTTATAGCCAACAAAAGGTATGTGGCACTTTAAACCATGGCAAGTCTACGGGAAAATTCAAAATTTGATGTTTGGATTGCCAAAAAATACCAACTCTCGAAAAATTTTGTAAATTTCTAAATATGTTGAGGTCCCGATGTCGTTCATCAAAATTTGAAATAAAAAATGGGGATCACCGACTTACTTTTCCCATTAATGCCTAAACAACCAAAATTTTAGTCTTTTTAATGTGGGCTTGTTGGGGGGCCGCAAGAAAAGTTTGGCAGTACATTTGTACGCAGCCAAAGCAGTAAACATGTGCGTAGAGGTTTGGCCTTAAACGCGTGCGTAGAGGACTCGCGATTGACCCGATTTGTTTTTGTTTTTATTCTTCTCGGGAATAAACGCAAACAAAAGGCAGAGAGATTACGGTATCTGCGCATGAACTTTGCACCTCAAAATGCAAAATCTTTCTTTTGCTGCCCACAGTGGGTGCTAAATTCATGCCCAAGCTCCCAACCTTGCGCGGAAACAGATCACACGTCAAACCCCTTAAAGCAATATTAGCACATTTTTTGAAGGGCCCGCCCCCAATTTTTCAAAATTTGGAGATTTTGCACGTTTTGCATTGGTAACTGGCGAGTAACTAATACATGTGAATGGTTAAGCGCGAAAATGTCTATGTGTCACAAACTAAGGAATTTTGTACTAGAATACTTATTTTATCGGGGATCCCCATAATAATTCAACGCCTGCATGGAAACGAGCCTCCCAATGTGAAAATAGCCGGAAATAAGCGCCATGTACGTGTCTACGCTCATCATTAGTTGTTTTCAATAGTTCCGGGCAAATGTCATTTAGAGGTTATTTTCTCGAGGTGGCACTATTTTCATCATCGTGGCACGGACATAAACTTACCGTTTCCAGCTCTGCCGTAAGTCCATCTGGGATCCCAATTCTAATTACAAAATCGCTTATTTTGTGGATAAATCACGCATTTTTTAGCATTCTCGTTCGCCTGTATCGTTTCCCTAGCCAATTACCACGTAACTGGCAAAATGTCAAATTTTGAAAATGGGCTTCGCTCTTCAAAAAATGTGCATATTGCTTTAATCTCAGCTCTCTGGAGATAGCCAATTGAGGAGCACCACCATTTTCTGTTCAGTGCTACTTCCTTTTTTAGGAATAATCCTTACAAATTTTGAATTGTACACACCAAAACCTAAAATAGGTCACAATGAACATGTAATTCCAAAGGTTATTCCAAAAGTTCCAACAATTGACATTCCTATGATTGACCATAATCGGCCTAGAAGAGATCATTCCTCCTTTTATGGTGTAAAAATCCGTCATCAGGATCAAAAGCGAAGTGCAACCCATACAAGCGTCTGGGGAATCGCAATTCACTTGAATTCAATCATGATGCAGATCAATGATTTTACATGCAGCACAACAGTATAGACAAAAAATACACATTCCTCCAACATAAAATGTTTACAAATAAGGAACAAATTTTTGAAGTAGCAGTTACGCGCCTTTTATAGCGCACAGAGCAGTAATCGTGGTTCATCACTGATCAGCAACGCGCTTATGTATTTGACATTAGGGAAGTTGTTGAAACAGAATAAAGCAGAGTGGGCTTGCAATTCGTCGTTTCGTTCATAATGACATATTTACAGTGCAATCCGAGAATCCACACTGACGCAAATGTAATCATGGTAGCTATGCCACAGCCACCTCCACCTCATACATGGCAGAAAAGACTGACCTGCAGTATATAT